>JBAMCR010000229.1:0-39299 GCA_037075045.1 Mulgravea parasiatica | reverse complement strand
GTGTGTGTGTGTGTGTGTGTGTGTGTGTGTGTGTGTGTGTGTGTGTGTGTGTGTGTGTGTGTGTGTGTGTGTGTTTATGTGTATGCCACAAATGCGAGTGCCCTTAATACAAGAGACGAAAATCAAGTGGCGCAAAAGATGCATGAAAATGAAAACTTGTTTTTCCGCATGCCAGGAAAAACTGAAACGAACGTTGAAAGCGACTTCCAACTGACAAACCAAACAGCGAGCGATGGCAATGGGTAAACTTTTCCTTTTTTTTTTCTTTAGTTTTTAGAGAGAGAGGCAGAGAGACAGAGAAACAGAGACTCGTACAACAGCTGACGACGCGACGTGTCGCGACATGTCTCTGTCTCTAAGCGCATCTTTACCCAGTTTTTATGCAGCTCAGCGTCACAGCAACAACAACAACAACAACAAATGGCAATTGGTGCGTCAAGACAGCTGATTGAGCTGCTTAAACGCACACACACACACACACATGCACATACATTCCAGCCCATATATGTATGTATGCACAATGTGTAAATTCGTCAATCATACGCCGCATTGTACGAGCCGCTTTTCCTTTTTACCAGCAATTTGCTATTGGGAAATTACAGTAGACGCTCGATAAAGGCAACAATTAGTATAAAAATATTTTAATTAATGCAAATATATTATATGATAAATAAATAAATTAAGTTAAATGTATATTTGGCAAAAAAAAAAATAATAAATAAATAAGTTGTGGCTTCTATCCAGAGTTTCTCACGTGTTGTTTGCACAAGCGAGTGTTCACTGTACAGAGTATCGCACAGTGTCCCAAAAATAGTCATTAAGCGCAGCTAACAACCAACTAAGGCTGGCAAATGCCACTTTGACAGCTGACAGTTAATTGACCAGCATTTCTTGCCTTTTGTTGTTGTTGCTTTGTTGTTGCTTTTGTTGTTGCTTTTGTTGTTGTTGTTTTCAGCGCATTTCCAGTGCCATTATTGAATTTTCATGTGTCCCATTTACAGTTTAGTTAAAGCTTAACTCTGGCAATTAATTTAAACAACTTAAATATAAACAAATTAATTATTATTATCAAAAAAGAGAAATGGAAGAATTTAACAGTTCTTCTTCGTGTTATTTTATTTATTAACTTAATGGATATGATTGAATTTAATTTGTTGATTTCTTTGTGTTGGTTTTGTAAATTAAATACTATTATTTAATTTTATTGCATATCTAACAATTGGGAAAAGGTGAAGAGACATGGCAAAAACGCAAACAAAAGCAACAAAAAAAAACTTAAGGCTGAAAGCACAACATGCGGAACTTGCCGTTAATGAAAAGAGAAAAATATGTGAAGAGAAAGATGAAGAAGAAGAAGAAGAAGAAGAAAAAACTATCGTATAAACTATCGTATATCTAATTGCACAGCAACATAAAGAAAACATAAGACAATAAATTTGTTGTTTTTTTTTTGTTTTTGTTTTTCAATGATCATGTGGTTTTATTTATACATATGTATGTACAAATATACACATACACATACATATACACATACATACATATACAAATATTTGTTTGTATATAATATTTACTTACTTATATTTTTTTATGAGTTTTACTTGAACAACAATAATAATAACAATAAAAATGCACTGGACCGTGATGAAGGTGTTGTAAGGTGTTGTTTACATGCAACACTAGCAACAACAACAACAACAACAGCAACAATTGAAATTAAAGTTAAATTAAATTCAAAACCGAATCCAGGCAAAAAGTAAACGTATGTACATACATGTCTGTGTATCAAAATCGGTTAATCAGGCATGCGGGTGTTAAAAACAAAACAAAAAAAAAATCAGCAAAAATTATTGCACAATCAATTCCGTTCCCCTTCGCCCCCCCGCTTCCCCCTAATCATGATGAAATAAAAATCATTATAAGCCACAACAATCTAAATAGCGCCACCTGCCGGCAATACAATATCAACATTTTTACAGTTTCCGTTTTAGTATATTTTTTTGTTTTTTATTTTGTTTTTTTTGCAAATATGTACAAATTATATCCATACCATAGAGGGTATGTGTATATACATACATACCTACATATACACTCCTCAGTTATAAGTGCATGAATGATACTAAACTTTTTTTTTGTAACTAAATAAGTTCCACAATTTAAGAGTAAAAACAAAAGATAGAGTATCTTGTGGCTCGACACTTGCGATACTTGACCTATCCCAACTCGATACTCGACATATTACAAAATCAATACTCGACGTATAAAACAATCTTAACCTAATGCGCAACGTGTTATGTATCTTTAAAAGTATCTTAAAGAGCATGCAACAACAAATAATAAATAAATAAATAAATAAGTTGCAGCAAAATACAAACAAAAAAGCAAAAAGCAAACACATTTTACTTTAAAAGTTAACAAATTCTAAAAGAATTTATTTATATTCCAAATACAAATATTGTAGTTGCTTGAGCTAATTGGCGATTGATAATTGCAAGTGAATAATTGTGGAAAAATGTTTAAAAATTGTAACGCAAAATGTTTAAAATCGTTGAAAAACTGTTTTGTATTTTACTTGACTCAATTATTTTAAATTTGTTTAAGATCTTTGGATAAATCTCCTAAACTTTATATATATTAAAATTTTGTAAGAGTCACCCCGATAGTTTTTAGTGTATTTATATTTTAAATATTTATTTATTTTCAATTCTGTTTTTTGGATAATGGCAAAAGAGTGTGAGAGAGAGAGCGACATTTACAATCGCCAAAAATAAGTGGGGCCAACTAAGGCTTTTGATATTTAACTACTAAATAGGCGTTGACTGGCCAAGAATTTATGTTGCACTACGATTAAATCGAGCAACGGTGCCACATTGCAACAGTGCAACACTGCAACAGTGCAACAGTGCAACATTGCTGCACCCAGTTTGTGGCAACATTCAAAATAAACCAAAATTTTCGGGCAGGTCAACTGACTGCAATAAATGCCAGCGTAAAGCGACAAGTGCAAAGAGCGACAGAGCGAGAGAGAGAGAGAGATACAAAAAGAACAGAAAATTCGCTCGACTACAGCATACCCTGCATTGCAAATATAATAAAATCTTATTGATTATTGACATTGATATTGAGGCATGTGAAGTGAGTTATGCCCTCCCGTGAGACTTTTTCAAATGATTTATGGTAAAAAAAACAAAATATACACAATAACAAAAAAAAAAAAAAAACCAAGAGAGAAAGAAAAAAAGAAGAAAAATAAATAAAAAAAAAAAGTACAGGAAAAAAATTTGCGTTTCGCTTGAAGCGGATCATCTCCTGCCGCGGGCAACAACAGTGGACACAACTTTCACTACAATAAATTTGTTGTTGTTGTTGTTGTTGTAGTTGTTGTTGTTGTTGTTGCTGTCATTTGTGCGGGCCTTGAACAACAATTTGGTGGC
Organism: Mulgravea parasiatica; assembly: GCA_037075045.1. Taxonomy (NCBI): domain Eukaryota; kingdom Metazoa; phylum Arthropoda; class Insecta; order Diptera; family Drosophilidae; genus Mulgravea; species Mulgravea parasiatica. Next base: position 35,868 of record JBAMCR010000229.1, on the reverse strand, counting down.
GCTTTTGGACACTTAGCTCTCAACATGTTGGCCCATTGTTTCATTGCTGCCACCGGCCCTCCTCCCCTGTCCACCTCCCCCTTTTTAGTGGACGCATTAGTCATGCTAATGCCAGCAACAACATACAACATGCAAAACACAACAGCAACAACAACAGCAGCAACAGCAGCAACAACAGCAACAACTGCAACAATTTGCCATTTGCTGCGCTCGGTTTGAACTTCATTCATATTGTAACATACTCGTATTGTATGTATGTATGTTATGTTGTATCTTCCGTACATCATCTTTAAAATCCATCAAAGTGCTCAACACAATTTCTATCTTTGACTTCATCATCTCTATCATCAGTTTTTACTTAATTATCATGATCATCATCATCATTATTATTACCTTTTTTCATCATTATCGTAAAATATTGTAAACGAGGCAGCCAACAAGTTGCCAAAGTGTTTTTTAATTATTATTAAAGCACACACACAAAAAACAAAAATATTCGCAAACAAAAACAAAAAACAAAAACAAAAAAAAAATAACTAAAAAGTTACATGTAATGAGTTGTGTTTGTTGTTGTAATTGTGGTTTTAATGATTGACTTAACATATGCCCAAAAAAAAAAACAAAAAAACACAAAAGGAAAATAAAGCTGCACGTAAATAAATATGATCGACTGGAGAATACCTCGCACATGCTTTTAGGAGTCCAATCTATTTAATTATTTATTTATATATAACAAAACTTGCTGTGACTGATAAGTGATTGAGCAAGGCAATGCATTTGAAAAAACTGCAAGTTGCAAGCGTCAATCAGAAATGATTACAATATATTTATAGAAATTTATAAAGATTTGCTTCGACTGATGTGTGATTGAACAAGGAAAAAAAAAGGTACTCGAATCAAAAACTTCACTTTTACTAAACAATTTATGCAGGTTATGTAATAATAGTGTAAAAAATCAAATAAAAAATAAAATAAAAAAGTGTAAAAAATCAAATAAACAAATTAAAATGACAAATTTAAAATCTACAACAATTTGATTACAAAAACAAAAAAACCATTTGCTTGGTGCATAAAAGTAATAGTAATATTATTTAATTAAAATTTTTTTCTATATAAAAAAATTTAAATTAAAAACTTGTTACACGAAGATAAACAAATTATTTGAATTCAGCTTAGAGCTTGAATTTTGTTGGTATAACAAAAATAAATAAACAAATTATTTGGGCCATTCCCATTTACATTTACCATTTTTTTATTTTTATTTATTTATTATTTAGTTTTTTGGTTGTGGATTTGTGGAATGAGTTGCTGTTGTTGTTGTTGTTGTTTGTTGTTTGCCATTTTTAATGTTGTTGTGAACTGACATTTAAAGTTTAAGAGGCCAGCGCTAGAGTTTAGAAACTTGCAACTGCAGTTGAGTAAATGGATTTATATGGATATGCATACATACCATATTGCAAGCAACTATGCATGGAAAAGCGTATTCAATATTAGTTTTGAACTAAAATGAAGCTAACCAATTGTCAAACAGGCCTAAAACATTAATTGGCCTTCAATGCAAACGGAAGAGCTTGAAGTTTGCCTCGACTTTTACTCGCATATGCGATAAATAAAAATAGAAATAAATAAAAATAAAAATAAAAGTCAAACAAACTGTTCGAAGTGCAACAAATGGCAATTAATTATATTTTTAACACATTTTTTTTTTTTAATGCACATAGTATAATAATTTATTTATCGTTTTTCATTCTTCTCATAAATGTTTTTTAATGAGCATAAAGAACTAGTTTAAGCCATGTTATTTAGTTGCGTTGCATGGCTCATAAATAAACACAGTGCGAAACATGATGATATGACGTTAGAGTCGCATATTAATCATTTTAATCGATGAAATTGGCGATTATTCTTATATCGATAGTACAAATCAAGCATTATCTCACATTCAATGCATGTACATATATAAATTATCACAACAAATCAAATAATCTAAGTTCTAGATTTGTTATAAAAAATTAAATACTAGTTTTGTATTGTTTTTTTTTTATCGGAATATATGACTAAATATTAGAAGAGAATTGTTTAAACAAAATGTCGTTTAAGATATGATAAATTATATACAATATGTTATTTTATAAATAGTTAATAATGTAATTTTATTACACATATATTTTTGCCGATAGTTTCAACTCTATTTTATAGCACGCCCCCAAGTAGACACTGCACTAGATTGTTGCAATGATTAAGATTAAAAAACATGTTTTGCTCACTTTTTTTTTTTCTTCTATTTTTATTTTATTTTTTTTTGTTTTTTGTTAAGTGCTAGTACTAAGTTACTTGCAATTATACATTGTATAATAGATGTGTGAAAGAAAAATGTATCTTAAAGATACATAAGCCATTTGCCGTTTAGATTTGTCTTTCATTTATTATTATTATGTATGTATTTTTCATTTTTATTTGTTTAGCTTTTTGTCTTATTTTCATCATGACATTTATTCCGCATTCTTGCAACTTTATTTAGGCTTGGTGTTGCTCCTGTTGTTGTTGTTGTTGCGAGTTAAGCCAAGATTCAATTTCAGTTTCAATCTTTGTTGTGCACTTTACAGCTTAACGTACATTTTTGTTGTATTTTTTTTTCAAGCGAAATCGTTGATAAAAATCGTGCAAACTTTTGTTTTGCCTTCTACAATAACATATATATATATACAGAAATAAAGGTATATACATATATATACCATATACCCTGTAAACATACGCAATATACTATAATATATATTATAAAAACTATTTATTTATTATTGTTGGGTATTTGCTAGTCTTTATTTTTTAGTTTATTTCTATGTTTAAACTGGAATTGAATTTGTTAATACATAATACATTTATTAAAAATCTAGATTAAATTCTTCATAAATTTATTCAAAAGCTTAAAAATTTATAATATAAAAATTAATTACAATTATATCGCATAGTTAAAACGAAATTAAAACAGGATTTTGATTGAGAATAGGCTTGCATAAAGTGAAACCTTTTGTCTTTTCTTCGTTATTTCTTTAGTTAGTTATTGACTTCGTCTTTATTTATAGTATCATTATCATTAAAATTATCATTATCATAATTATACTATAAATTACATTTCATAAAAAGATCATTTGAATGTCATGTACTCGAATCATTTTAAATGCATTGGCATTTCTCATAATTTCTTTCAATATTTTTTCCCCCCTTTTCACTTTTTGTATTTACAAATGATGGATGAAAGTGTCATGTATCCACATACATACACACACACACATACACATATAAATATAAATATAAATATATATACATATTAAGTTTTTTATTTATTAATATATTAATTCAGCTAGTTTCGATTGATACAATAATCATTTTCCTATTTTAAATATCGATCTTGTTTTCAAAGACCTTGAAATATTTATATTTTTAAATTAAAATCTGTGTTAAGCTTTTATTTAATTTAATAATTTTTTAAACAAGTAGGCCTTAAAATATTTATCAAAATGAAATCGTAACTAGCTATTGTCATTGTAAAGTTTTGTATTAGCAAATAAATATCAAACACTCTCGGTTGAAATACAATTTCAAATAAATTAATATATTTTTATTTGTATTTGTATTTAAATTTTTCCTTTTCATTTCATTAACGTGCATTTAACATTATTCTTTCGAAAATGTGGGATTACGAAATTGACAATGATTTAGAAACGCGAATTAAACTGGACCCACTTTGCTGGGAACATGAGACGGAGTGCTGGATGCTCCTCCAGACTGTGCGATTTGCAGGCCTTTTTCAATCGGGTTCAAAATGGAAAACTACAGCACAAATTACACTTCTAGTGGTTCTTTATGTAACGATCACAGGAATCAAAGCACTCTTTAGAATGCGGGTAAGTACGCAATAAGTTCAATCACTTTGCTATTCTCCGAATCACATAATTCATCATTTTTCAGGCGGAAAACGAAAGGAAACGCAAACTCAGAGAGAAAACTGAGAGGAAACTTCAAAAAGCCATCTATGAGCTGATGAATCCCATGTTAGTGGCCCTGTCTAAAGAGCCTAAATCGCGTAATTCGCGTATATCGCAGAAATCGCTTACAGCACCTACAGATCTTATGGAACCTATCGAATTCATGGAACCTATGGAATCTATGGAACCTATGGAACCTATGGAATCTATGGAACCTATAGATCCTATGGAACCTATAGATCTTTTGGAACCTATGGAAGCTATGGAACCTATGGAGCCTATGGAGCCTCTGGAACCTATGGAACCCATGGAAACTATGGACCTTATGGAATCTATGGAATCTACAGAGCCTACAGAACCCATGGCACCTACAGAACCTACAGAATCTATGGAACCTACAGCACCTCAAGAGCAACCATCGCCGTCTCAAACAGAATTGGATGATCAAAGCAATTTCATTCCAAAAAAGAAACTAAAAAGAGAAAAAACATTCTCGTGCAATTGATATGATGATGAGCCAAAATATGTTTGCAATCCAATTATTACTATTTTTTTTTTTCATACATATTACATATTTCTGGTTAAAATAGGAGACACGGATAGAAACATATTATATAGATTTATATTTGTAGAGAGCAAGCTCCACCACCAAAATTATTAAGTATATACAGATCGACGAACAAATGGCATAAAAAGAGAACATCTAAAAATTTTTATAACAAATACTTTTTATCATTCGATTTGACATGAAACACAAGGCACAAGCATTGACTTGTCAAAAGAAAACAAAAATTAATAAATAAATAAATAAAATTAAATTAAAAATAATTTACTTTTTTTTCGCGGGATTGGCAGGTGAAAAGCGGCGGCGTTTTTGGCACTTGACATTGTCTCTCAGTTTTTAGCTTTTTATTTTATGTTTAAGTTTTAAATTTTAAAAATATTTTATAAGCCTTACGTAAAGCAGGCCCAATAGAGTCAAAGCCAAAACATATACAAAAGGAGCAAAAGAGTGAGCGGGTGAGCGAGTGAGCAAGAGAGCGAGAGAGCGAGAGGGAAAGAGAGGCTGACTGACTTTGGCTACAAGTTGGGCTTGAACCTGATCGTACTCTAAAAACAACAACAACAATTGTTGTGCAATTTATCTTTATTTAATTGAACTTTTACTTTCATCTTGTTGTTGTTGCTGTTTTTATTTTTGTTGTTGTTTTTGTTGTCGCCGTGAACGCGTTTCATAAATTGCAAATAATTTTTCAACCAAAATCAGCTTATAATAAAATGGATATAAAAAAAAGCCCCCTTCGCCCCACTATACCACCAGATATATACTATACAGATACATACTGTATGTATGTATGTATTTTTTCTATTTGTTGTTTTTGTTGTCATTTTTTTTTTATTAGAGAGTGCATGCATGTATATGCTAATCCGGTAAATCAATTGATGTGCGCCGCAGGCGCTTATAAAAATCGTTATAAATTATTAATTCAAAACTGAAATGCAGCAAGATGATAAATATTTTATATACCCTATAAATAATTATAAAAACCCATTTGAAAAAAAATACCAAATAAAAGAAATTGTATTCATTTCTTTTCAATGAATATTATAATACGTTACACATTCAATCATCAATTCAATATACATACACTCGGTTAGTGTATAGAAAAGGCAACAAACAAAGGTCGGCATCAAAATAAGCGGAAAAGAAAAGTTTAAGAAAATTCAATGCGAAACAAGTTTCATTTGTGGTATTTCTTACGTTTTAATATTATTATTTATTCTTCTTCTTCTTCTTCTTTTTTTTGTTTTTTCTTTCTGATATCTTTGTTTTCTGGCTTTTTGTTTTTTCTTTCTTTCTTCTTTGTTTATAACACGCTGTCTAAACTCCACAGGGCTCAATTGGCCTTTGGACGGATTATTTCGAGCCAAGTTACTTGTTAAGATATTGTTTACATTGTATTTATATTTTATAAATTACAATAATTAGTTTAGTAAGTATTACGATATTATTATTGAATCTATTGTTTGACGGTTTAGCAATTTGTGTGGTTAATTTTTTGTGTGCAGAATAATTAATTAAATAGAAACATAAAACAAGTAAAATCAAATGAAAATAAAAATAATAATATACTTTTTGTATACTACAATATATTTTCTTTTTATTATTATTAAAATATTTAAAAATAAGCACCAAATAATTTCTCAGCTATATTTAATTTGACCTTTGAACTAGGTCAAACAGAAATGGCTTACAGATTGCATGCAGCTGCCGCTTCATCACAGCAAAAATGGTTCAATTTGTGCACTTCAACAACAATAACAATAACAATAGCTAAAGCATTTTAAATGTGCAACTGTCAGATACCCTGGAAAATGAAGGCAATTTTTAACTGTTGTTTACATGTATAATATTTGATTTTTTAATCGATCTTCAATTAAATGAGATATTGATAACCAAACACATTTTGAAAGCATTTTTCAATAATTACAGGGTATATTGCATGATTTGTTATATTGATTTATTATGCCAGACTGCAACAATAAGCGTTCATTAAATAAGAAACGTGTGGCAACCTTATGGGCCACCTTTGCTCATTTTGTTGGCAAAAGAAATAAAAAAGAAAAAAAAAACAACAGCAACAATAATAACAACAACAATTGCGCTTTTCAAGTTCAATAAACAAAAGTCCGAAATCTTTGCCACAGCTGCAACTACAGCTTCGATCTTTGACTTTACCTGCATCAAAAAAACAAAAAAAAAACAAAAAAATAAAAATAAATAAAAAACAATTCAAGGTGTCGATGAGAAGACCAAAAAAAAAAAACAACAAAAACAACGGGCCCCGCATCTTGACCCTCATTAATACATGTAAGCCACGATTTGTATTTTGCAAAAATGAAAACATTTTCAATTGGAGTTTCGGTTTTTCGAAAAAATGTTAAATATTTTTATTTGTTGCTGTTGGAATTTTCAGTTTTCAGTTTTTAGTTTTTAGTATTTTTGATTTTTTTTTTTGTTTTTTTGGTATGGCTTAAATGTTTTTTGACCATTTGCAATTAACATATGTAATTTATTTAAAATCAATTTTTTTGTTGTCCATTTTTTTGATTTCATTTGGCTTCTTGTCTGGTCGTTTTCACTTTCGTTCGGCTAAAACGAAAATTCCAAGCATCCGGCCAAGTTTTTGGGGGGCAACCAGTTTGCCTGACGATCTCTCAAGCACGCAGAGACCAGGCCAAAAGCAAAACCAAAACCAAAAACAAAACCAAAACCAGAGACTAAAGACCAGGTCTGACTGACTGCCCGCTTACCACGATTATTGTGATTATTGGACCCGGCTAAGAGCCAGTCGATGTCTTTGCCGGCGCGAAACCTCAAAACACACAAATTGAAAACGAAAGTGAAAATATTTAAAAGGCGACACAACTACAATAAAAGCGCAAAGAAAACTTTACAAAAATAAAAATGAAAAGAAGAAGATTTCAAATTTTGTGGTTTTTTCATCTTCTTCATTTTCTGTTTTTTTTTTTTTTCGTTTTGTAGATTTCATTTTGATTTTTAAGTGAAATCTAAACATTGTTTTTGTATTTTTGCTTTTCTATTTGAATATTTCAAAGCAATTTCAAACAATTCTAAACAGTTTCGTTATTTTAAAATATTTGTTGTATTTTTTTCTTTTTTTTGCTTTCCTTGGTTTATATTTCAATTTGTCGTTAAACTCTTTTTAATCACCTCGAACTGGGCAATAAATGAAAAAAAAACCAAAGCCAATAAATCAACAATTACACGAGACACAGGCAGTTTTATGATCAATCGATGTACTGTTAGTTAGTTAGTTAGTTAGTTGGGTCAGTAGTATTTAACAGTTGTTGGTTATTGACCATAAAAAATTAAAAATAAAAAATAAAAACAAAAAATATACTTTTCAATAAAACTGCTCTCACCCAAGAGAACAAATTCACCAAGTTTCATGATTAAAAATTGTACTTCCAATTTTCTCATATTTAATTAGATTTATATTTAAAACCCTAGCAAAGAATCTACGATAAATATATAAATAAATAAAAAAAAAAGAAAAAAGCAGTATTATTATTATTATTATTTAACCGTAAATATACTCGTAAATATTATAAATATAATATTTTATTTTATTTTCCAAAGCCAAATATTATTAAAAATTAATTAATTAACATTAATAACATTAATTAAATAACTAAATTGTTCCTCTTAATTCCCAATTATTTTCAATTTTGAATTTTTGAAATCTTCTGCATTTTTGCGGTTGCATCTACGCAACATTTTTGTCTTACATACTCCTTAATTTGGCAAGCAGCTAAAAACAAAAACAACTTTGTTGTTTTCCATGGGGGAGGAGGACGGGGGTAAACGTGTTACACAGCAGATAGTGAACTTAACGGGAAATCGCCGTAAAAGCTTCAAATGAACATTTGCAACACGCGTCTGCCAACCGTTTGCAACAACACTTTGTGGCATCAATAGGTCAAATGCAAAGAATTATATTTTCTCTCTTATTTTGTTTACAATTAATTTAATTGGTAAATATATATATTGTATATAATACTGTTTTTTCAAAGTAAATATATATTTTAAGCAAAAACTGTATTTATTTATTTTTGCATTTGTTCGATCTATAATTTTGATTTTTGCTTAAATTTAATAAAAATATTATACACATATATTTTGAATTTTTAAATAATTCAATGAATTTTAACAAATATTATGGTGTGTACTTTGTATATCTGTATGTATGTGTGTGTGGTATGTATGGCATAAACGTGGTTAATACGCATTATCTGAGCACTTGTTTAATTTTTCCCCCAGCGTTTTTATCTTGATATCTTAATCTTGAAGATAAGATTTTGGTGTTGTTTTTTTGTTTTAAGATTTGGCACTGATAAAAGCATAAACTAGTTTTTTTTCTGTTTTTTTTATATTTTTGGCTTTTGTGTGTCTTTGTGTTATATATTCTATTTTTTATTTTTTTTTTGTACACATACGTGTTGCTTTATAATCTTCAGTTTGCAAATCTTCATGTCTTATGACACCGCCCCTCAACACCGATTTTACCTCTTATCTGTTATGGTTCTGGCTTGATTATACGAAACACGCAGAAACCAAGCAAAAACCGAGAACTGTTTCCGAGTTTCTCGACAAGCTGACTAAATTAAATTTGTATCTTGTATCTTGTATCTTTGGGTTGTGTTGTGTTTTGTTGTGCTGATTTGCTTGACTTTCAGATAGATGATGACAGCAAATTTTCTGATATAATAATCGTATGTCAAGGGCGTTTGTCGGCAGTTGTGCAAATAATAAAATAATAAACACAAAAAAAAACAGAAAAAAAAACAGAAAAAAAAACTACAAGAACAATAAAACAAAACACAAATGCATCTGTTATCAAAATGTTATAACTTTTTTCTAGAATATTTCATTTTATGCAAAACGTTTTCTTCATTTTCTATTTTTTTTTGTTTTTTTGAGTTAATTTTTGGTAACACTGATTAGGCATGTTGGACAAAACTCGCAGCATGCAAATCAAAAGACAGGAAATTATTATAGCAACTTTTTTAAAAGCAACGTCAAATGTTTTATTTTTGTTTTTTATGTTTGTTGGATTTCGGGTTTTTGCTTTAGTTTTGGCTTATTCAATTCATTAGCATTACATAGCTTCCGTATTTGGCGCTTTATTAAATATGGGTCAGAGCAAAGCCAAAAATGGATTTCGGCCAATTTATTTAAGCCGTCAAAATGTTTACACATATAATTCAACAGATCAGACTAGATAAACAAATAACCCAACTGATCAAACTATAATAGAAATCTGCGTTTGAACTTCAGTTAAGTTAAGCCAACAAAAAAAAAAAAAAAGAAAAAAAAGATATAAAATGGTACAATAGTTTAATTTTTTTTATTATTTATAACAAAAAACAATTAACCCATTAATACACCCAGTTCTGGTAAAGATGCTAAGGTATAAGTGAAAATTAAAGCTAGATCAGTTTGAATCGAGTAATGATACCATATACAATATGTATAAATACGAATATGGTATGTACATACATAGTATATATATTTTTACCGCAAGTTGATTGTCTGTTTGCGGTGTCTCAAATTGCTCTAACTTATGCAAGTAGCTTAGTTTTATTACATTATTATTATTATTATTATTATTCCTATCTCTTTTTTTTTTTTTAAATATAATTGAAATATTGTTTGTCAATTTTATTCAATCTCATTGAAAGCAGATAAGATCTATAAGTAATTTCATTGGCATTGGCGGTTTGTCTTTAGTTACTAACAAAAAACGAACAAAACAAAAAAAGTGAATTAATAAATAATAAAAAAAAGGGGAAGAAAAATATCTAGTATAAATGCGCATTTAAATATATATCAAATGATCGATTCAACAACAAAAGTACATTGTTATATTATAATTAATGTGTTTTATATTTTATAATAAGTTAATTTGCTTTCTACTTTAATCAAAGTTTGATCAAATTTATTATTGGGAGATCAGAAATGATTGATTAATTATCTTCAAATAATATTTGAATTTTAAACGATGCCGTGTTAAAACAAGTTTCCCGCCACAACTAATTAATTTAGTTACACTGTTAAATCTTTTATAATGCTTACAATCGAATTCTCTAGAACAAATTGATAATTAAAATTCTTTAAATCAAAAAAAAAAAAATAAATAAATAAATAAATAAATAAAGTATCTTTATCTTGAGTACACACAATCTTTAAGTTGATTAATTATATCTTTGTGTTTTTTAGCATATTAAATTGACAAACTATAAAAGAAGTTGAACTTTAAGCCAGTTTCAGTTGACATAACTAGCTTTAATGATTGTTTATTAAATAATTTCCTCAAACTATAATATAATATATAATAAGACAGTTGACATTCTGAAGGCGTTTCCCCACTTGACACTCGTTGAGTTAATTAATTGCATTTCAAATAGAAAATCAGCAAAAAAAAACTCAACAAATTAAAAAAAAAATTAAAATTATAATTATAAAAATTGTGCTCGTAATTAGCCAAAAACTGACTTGCCTTCAGCAACGATAAGCGGATAACCAGTAGACTGTTGGCCAGGCTAACTAACTGGCAAATTGACAAACTGTTTAACTAAATGACTGACTGACGGCTTGACTGACTGACTGATTGACTGACTGACTGACTAACTGGCCAACTCGATGTTAGTCGTACGCTTTACGCAATTGCAATGCGTTGGCAGCTTGAGAAGAGGAGTTTTTGACTATTCGAGTATTCAAGTATTCGAATATTTGAGTATTCGAGTATTCATCTATTGAAGTATTTGAGTATTGGGTATGGGTGTTTGAATGCTTTGGCCTAATATCGAGTACCCGTTCATTGAGTTAAGTATATTTCGGGTTTTCGGTGTCAATTTTAATGCTTCGCCATTGCGTAACTTGTATTTTTGTTGTTGTTTTTTTTTTTGTATTTCTTGTTTTTTTTTTTTGGTTTTTGTTTTTTTTTTTTTGTAAGCCATCTCTTGGTATTAATTTTAATAAATTTGATGACTTATCTGGTCAGTGTGCTTGTCGCTGCCTGTTTGTGCTTGTCGCCGCAATGTGCAATGTATTAACGGCATTTTTTAAATGCCCCGTTGCCTGGTTGGTGGTTGGTGGCTGACACACAAGTTTGTTGCCTAAGTCATTCGTTTGTGACGTCAACTACCGCAATCTGCGCTAGAATTTTAACAGCGCATCGCCCACCGTCTCCCCGCCTTACCCTCTCTCTCTCTCTCTCTCTGTTTCTCTCTTTCTCCCTCGCTCTCTTTCCTACCATCAGTTCAGATCAAAGCGAATGCAGCTTTCTTTTCTGGCAGCATATTCGTATGCGAATTTTATGATTGCATAAACAAACGTACGGCAATCAGGTCCAATCCCTCTCTTTTTTTTCTATTTCTTTTTTTTTAGCAAACCGCAAAACTGGATCTTGACGACAAAGTGGCCAATTAATATTATGGCAAAGATGACGTCAGTTCTAGACAGATGTAAACAACTGGCATTGACCCAGAGGCGCTTAACAGATAAGTCAAAGAACTTTAATTTAAATACATATTCTAGAATTTTGGATTGCAAAACGTGTATTCTGGCTGATTGAGTGATTGACTGCTGATTGGATGAATGCATAACCGATTGACTGGTTATGAATTACAGTTAATAAAAGAAATTCGACCTCAAGTCATAAGCTATAAAATCAAAAATCGTTAACAACTTTGGACTTGAAACTGTTTTCCAAATTGAAATTGAGTTGAAAATTCTTTAATTAACAATAAAAATAAAAACAAATTAAAAACTGATCTCAATAAATGTTCATATATAAAACAACAATATGTCTGTGTGGTTCTTGAAAGTGTGAGCAATGGAATTTAATGAAATTGTTTGGTTAACTTATGCAGCTCATTGAGCAATCGAACAACTCTCACCTCACATTAGCACGCCATGTATTGAGGCATATTTAACAAAAATATACAATACAATACAATATGTGTATAATTAAAAATAGAGAAGTATAAATAATAATAATATTTATTAATTATTGTTGCAGGCAACAACAATTGCTAACGGTTTTCGCTGCTTCGGACTTTATTTATTATGCAGTGCACAGCATTTCGTCAGTTGAATTCAATTGAGGCTCATTGAAGACCGACCAGGCCACAAGCAGCCACTTGTGCATACACACTCACACTCACACTCACACACACATACATAAACACATACACTCATATACAACATTTGTATAGAGCAAAACGCTTAATTTTTGAAGCGCATTTCACTTTCATTTTGCGAGCCCGCAATCAAAATGCGACGAGTGATTCGCATTTGGACAATTCAAAAAAACTAAGCAAAAAAAAAAAGAAATAAATAAATAGATAAATAAATAAATTCATACATATACAAAAAAAAAAAAAAAATGTAAGTAGACAAAAATATTTCAATTTTCAATTTTATTGATGACCTGACAAACAGGCATTGAATGCAAATGACAAATGAGCTCAATCATTTTCCCCCCCAATTGCCAATCAAAGTTGGCTTTATTCAACAGGTGTGCGGCATGACAGAGACACCAAAAAAAAAAGAAGCACAAAAGCGTGAAATAATATAATAAAATTAACAAAAGGAAAAGCTAAAGCAAAAGGAAAACAATACAAATAACATACAACTAAAGCAAATGAAAGTCGCATTAACTCAAGAACTCAATAGACCTCAGCTTGTAGAAGCCCTTGGCTTAATTGAATTTTATAATAATCCAAAATAAAAACTAAAATACTTTTAAGCAAAAAAATTAAAAATTATTTTTAACATAAAATAATTGAAAAATGCATAAAAAATAAGCAATATAATAGATAGCTGCGTATTCAAAAGATTTTGCTGAAACTCATATTAGATTAATAATCAATTGGCATTCGTTATATTCCCTCAAAAAGAAATAAATTAAAAACATATAAAAAAAACATAAATAAAATAAAAATAATGGATTATTCACTAAGTTTATAATTGCATAACTATGAAATTCTTTGATCAAGCTAGTTTAGATTTATATTGTATGACATATACATTAATTTTGATAAGTAAAATTTAACGTATAATTAAATTTTTGAACTTACTGTCAAATATTATTAAATAAATATAATCATTTTGCATTAATTAATTATTCTTATAAGAGTTGGGTTCTAACAACGGAATCTTTTAAAAGAATATTTAAAGTTTGCTTAAGTGGATTAAAAGATAAATTCTTTTTTGATTCGATATATACTTGTAAAGAATTTAATTATATCCAATACATAAGACTGATTCTAAAAAAAAAAAAATGTCATAACAAATAAAAATCTTTAGATAAATGATTAAATGAATAATTCTTCCGAATGGGATTTTAAGTTTCCCAATCGAGACAATTATTATCTATTGATTTATTATCAATAATTAGCTAGATTTACCGACTTTAAATTTTATAATATAATTTATTGTTAAAAATTAGCTAGATTAACGTCTATTAATTTTTAAGATTGAGAATACTATAATTTATTTTTGATGTGTATGTGACATGTGTCACTCACCGTATTAATCTTCTCCATGAAGACGCTCATTTGATTTTTCGCTGACATTTTGTTAGAATTCTCGTTTTGCACTGCACTAACTGCATTAATTATTATTGATTAATTAATTAATAATTTGGAATTTCGTTGTGTAGGTGCGACACCTGGCGTTCAGAACTGTCACATGACACTGTTTGATATTAATATAATATTTGTATCAGCAACAATAATAATTTGTGCACATTAAAAAAAAAAGAAAACAACGAAAAAGAAAACAACAATTGTATTTTGTTTACTTTTTTCTAAAAAGTAAAATTACAAAAAAAAAACAAACACTAAACAAAAAGCCAAATAGAAACGTTTTTACACTGTGCGCCAGAAAGGTTCGTACACCTGTTGATCGATGATAGCAAAAATAAATAATAATAACAATCAAAATAAATTCAAATATGCACGAATAATTTCATATTTAAACACGCGCGCGCGATTTGAAATTAAAGTTTTCTTCTTCTTTTTTATCAATATCTCTTTTATATTGTACCCTGTCTGCAGCGCAAGCCGCTCGCGTGCGTTCTTATCGACGGTTGGCAACGCTTTGAACGCTCAAGACGTGCCCAGCGCAGCGCCAACTTGAGGTTACCCAGCTGGCAGCTGCTGCAACGTCAGCGTCAACGTCAACGCCAACGTCGACAGCGACAGCGACAGCAACAGCCGAAGAAGTTTATACGAGCGATACCACGATGCGGCGACAGGTGCCAAAGCCCCACACACACACACACACACACATACACAAGCTTAACATACCAGAGAGCGCACAAAGATAGAGAGAGAGAGCAAGAGAGAGAGAGCGGACGTCTGCAGAGACCGTTAACTTGTCTTGCCTAGCGGTTTGGCTGGATGAAATGCGGAGAGAGACGCCAATGTAACGCTGTGAGTATCTGGCAGTGTGATTCACATAAGTGTGCGAAGGGAGGCGAAGGGGAGGGGAGGTGTTGCTGGGCGTTGTGCAGTGGGTGTTGCGGGTTGGAGGTCGAGAGAGTAATAACATAATTCTAAGCTCAATAAAGAAGTTTATTAAATGAAGTATCTCACCAATAAAAAGGCTAAGAATCGGTTAAACTAAATAAACTCAAATTAAAAAAAAAAAAAATGAAAATCATTAAATAAATCTAAAAAAATAAATTATCTGGTTTTTTTTTTGATTTGTACAAAATAATTATCTAATTATCTATAAGTATAAATATTTTGTTAATATAATAAATGTCTAGTTTTGAGAAACATTTGTTTGAGATAAATCTTAAATACACATACTCGTATTCTCGAAATGCAATTACTTTTAACTTAGTTAATTAAATGTCAAAAAAAAAAAAAACGCAAGAAGTATTCTAATACTTAAAATAGTAATTTACAAATATTTAAAAAAATAACAAAAACAAAAATAAACAAACTTAAAGAGCTAATCACACTAAAGTGTTCGTTCGAAATAAATTGAAGTCAATGTAACAAGAAAAACCTTATAACTCTTTTTTCTAACAGTTTTTTGTCTTTTTAGTTTTAGCTTTTTTTTTGTTTATGTCATGCAAAAGACTTGAAAATGTAGGAAAAAAAATATTACAACAACAACAAAACTTAAGGCCAAGCTAAATAACTTTGACTTTAATAGTTTGATCATTTAAAATTTTTATGCACATTTTCTTTAAATGTTTTTAAATTATTACAATATTATTTACAAAGTGTTTTTACATTTTTTAGCATATTCTTGCAGTTTATTAACAATTCCAAATAAATAAAGATACTAAAGTGTAGAATTAAATCTTTTAAAAACTCGTAATACCAACAAAAAAAAAAAAAAAAAAAAACCAAAAAACAAACAAGAAACAAACAAAAACTAAATGAACATAATCTGCTTAAATTCAAAGGTCAAGTTGAAAAATGTTTTTACTACGTTATTTTTTTTTATTTTTAATTTTTTTTGTATATTTGTTTATTTAAAGTTTCAAGTAATTTGTTGCTTGCTTTAAGTCAATCTTTTAACACTTCTTGGTTTGATTTTTTGACTTTGAAATAGTGAGATAAACTATATTCCATAGATGACAGAACACGTCGAGATCTGAAGATCAAATTAAAAATATTTATTTATTTATTTTTTTTTTTTTTGTTTTTTTTTTTTGTTCAGTTAGAATATTTTAAAGTTTCTTAAGGTTAACACATGCCAAAGCTACAAAATACAATTGGTTTTAGAGCCGTTACCTGTAAAATATTAAAGTATTTTGTTAGGAAATTGCAAAAATTTAGTTTTTTAATTGAAAGTCAGTTTTAGTTTTAAAATATTTTGATAATTTTTTAGCAATTGCTTTAATTTATTAAATTTTTATTTATACGACAAAAAAAAATAAACAAATACGTCAAATAACTTAATTAGCTTTTTGCAAATCCTAAGATATTACAAGGCGGTAAATAAATAAAAAATGTGCGGACCGCAAGCTGCTGGGCACAAAGCCAACGAAGTCAAAGTCAAAAACCATTTAAGGTCGACACGAACAAACATGTTGGGCTTCAACGGCCCAAAACGGCCGCTTAACAAAAGTCACAAAAATAAAATAAAAAGGAAAACAAAAATAATAATAAAAAATAAGTGTCATGCCAAAAACAAAAAAATTAACCTACAAAACTTGACGAATATTTCATACACTAATAGTTAGCATTTAATTTTCATAGTAAAACTATTTTATTAATTATAATTATTTATTTTATTTTATTAATTTTAATGTATTAATTATTTCATATTCTTTAAGGTCGTAATGTAAATCATTTAAATTAAATATTCATTTTCATGTGATGAATACTATATGTTTAAATAATTCTCTTATTATTTCCATTTTAATGAAATTGTATATACACATGTTACATATATTATCGCGAAATTGAGACACCCGCCAATAAGAGTACAATAAATATAATTCGAAATACAAAATCAAAAATCATGTGTAAAATTTTATTTTTATAATTTTTTATACTATGTAACGGTCCCCACCTAAATCGTTGTCAATGTCTTATTATCTATAATATTTGTGAGTCATGAACCCTTAAAATTATTAACGGTTTGCACATTTTTTTAAATGTTTCTTTTTTTTTGCAATTCATGAGCTAATTGCAAAAGCGCAAGATTTTTTTGTATCTTAGATAAGAAGAAGAAAATTTGTGGTAAAAAAAATGAAATAATTTGGAGTTTTGATTTCGGAGCAAGCTCAAAACAAATGACTTAGGCAACAAACTGAAATTAATCGTATGTATGTATGTTTGTATGTTATGTTTGTATGTTAAAAGAAATGACGATGTATGAGTACTTACCACTTAGTATAAGTAGATAATTAAATGTAAATGTTAGTGCTTAGACGTTGTTTTATCTTTGGCTGTAAATAAAGCATAAAACAGATACGAATTAAATTAAATAGTTTTCAAATTGCATTGTTAATAATTAAATGGATTTAATTGTTCATTTAAGAGTCTTGAAAAGCTTGTGCAACACATCATGATTAAACTTTTTCAACATGTTATGCCAACTCATCAAAGGTAATGAAATAAAAGAAAGACGAAAAGAAAAACAAAAAAGGAAAACGCATTGATCATTTCGATCTTAATCATCACAAAAGCCTAAAACGTAGCCTAATTACTTATAGACAACATTTTCCATTAGCTTGCTGCGCGAATTGCTCAAGAAAACGTGAAAACATTTTCATATACAGAACCGATAAACCCATCCATTTCATAAATCCCTCAAAAAAGAAAAAGAAAAAGAAAAAAAAATTAAATAAAAAATAAAAAACATACATAAAAGAGCAACAACAACAAATTATTTTTCTGGTTCATTTACTGTGGGCAAACACTTTCGTTTGCTCACGCCCGAGTTAATCATATTTTTATACCCTGTATTTCAGGAAATTCATAAAGAGTATCTTATAAACTCGAGCACACGATGTGCAACAGACAAAAGGCATGACTTTATTAAAGCTTAAAATTGAATAAAATCTTTTAATTCTTATTATTTTCAAGTATTATAATTTTTAATTATAAAATTGTCTTACATCAAGAATTCCAAAGGGTATTTGATCGAATTTGCTTTATAAATAGCATCTCATAGCTTGATACTTTCAATTATGTAGAGCACATCTACTTATGGTTATTGTTTGGCACTCCCCACGATCAAAAAATAAAGCGAAAAAAAAACCAAAAAGAAGAAATATGTTTTATCGCTAATCAGAGACGAACTCATCTCATTTGGCGGCCCTTGTGAAATTTTTGATTTATGCGTGCACTTTCAAGGCAGAGCCAGACACTCCAACTTGAAAAAAAAAAACCAAAAAAAAAAAATACAAACTGAAAAAAAAACAACCTCAACTGAGTTTAAGTTTCAGTTTAGATCGGAAATTTTGAGATTGGGATTCACTCGGTAGAGTTTCATTGGCAATGCATGTTGCCTTGTTGAAAGTGAAATTTTGTCAACATTTTCGGGTTTATTTTTGTTTTGCGTTTTTTGTTTTTTTTTATTTTTGTTTTTTGTTTTTTTTTTTCTGCATTTCAATTAGGTTTATTATTAAATGTGTTTTCAATTTCACTAAAAACCCATTTGATATTCTTGCTGAAGCGAAATGACGACGCAAATAAACACAAATCTCTGCTGAGCGACACGCTCAGCATAAACAATAAGAAGAAAAATAAATAAATAAATAATATTGTGGCATACTGTATATTGTATATAGTATAGCTAACCTTTCTCCCTACTCAAACGCACCTGACATGCATTAAAATAAAGTTTAAAGAGAGAAAAGAAAGAGAAAAAAAAAGAACAGTTGACAAATAAAGTTCAATGTATGCTTGAGAAGCGTGTGACCGACTGACTGATTGACTGATTGAATGATTAACACACAGATTGACTGCTTAACTGACTTGTAGATAGTCAATCAGGTGAATCAACTGACTAAATGACTTAATGACTGATTGACTAACGGACTGCTAAATCGATTAGCTAACTAACCGAATGACTAACTGATTGACTGGCTAACTGTCTGATTGACTAACTTACTGATTGAAGCATTTAATATTTTATATGCACTCGAAATAAATACAAATCTTTGTCTCCATTAAATAATTAATCAAATTCACATAAACAAAATTAAACTATTTAAAAAAAAATAAAAAAAAATAATAATTTAATTAGATTAATTTCAGGTATTTAAATTAAGTTTTGATTTATTGATTTTTCGATTTATTATTGTATTTAATCGATTAAACGAATATCATTATTGGTGATCATCAGCTATTATTTATCGGTGGCTAAAAGGATTTGTCGCTTTGAGACATATTTAAATTATAATCGACAAATTAATCGATAGTAATAATTTAATTATTAGACCGTTAGATTGTAGAATCTACAATAGTTTCTTTTATCGACATTTGTATCAACTCTCTTGTGTTCGAGTTTTAATGTATTTTAAATATTTAACAATTAGGCTACATTGTTATTGATAATAATACGATTTGAAATGATAAATCCTCATTTGTTATCAATAAAAATGTTGATTTTTATCTTATTATTAATGGCATTTACGCTCTCTTATTGTTGATTTTACTGTTTAAATAATTTATCGATGACTTTATCGTTTTCATAATCGATCATTAAAGATTCATTCTCTATTTTTTTTAAATTTCACTTGACACACACACACACACACACACACACACACACAAACACATACATACAGCGCACATCCATCATTTGCCTTTCCGGCTTTGTGGACCGTTTCGGCAAGGCAAGACAAAAATAAAACAAAAACAAAAACAACAACAAAAAAAAAACCAGAAAGAAGAAGAAGCAGGTAAAAAAGACAGCAAATCAACAACAAAAAGAAAATAAATAAATTTTTATAAGCTCGCATGATATTAACATGTGTCCGTCCGTACGCGTTAATTAACAATTCCGCTCAGCTAATATCGGTTTCACCCACCCAAAAACAGCAACAACGAAAGCTCCTTTTACCTTGAAAGACCACCCGGCCCCGCCCATCACCCGGCTCATCACCCTTCACCCACACACACAGACACACCGACACATACACACACACATACACGCGCTCACATGAGCACATTAGCGGGTGGCGGCTTGGACAGGTGGCGTATTTCAAATTTTGTTTTGGTTTGTTTCTTTTTTTTTTTTTTTTGTGAAGAAAGTAACGCGTCTTTTGTTGTTGTTGTTGTTGTTGTTGTTTTGTAGATTTATAATATGTATATGAAAGTTGTGCTCGCGGCCTCTCACGGGTTGAATGACTCAGGAGACCGAAGAGACAGAAGAAACTGAGAGAGGAGCATTTAAACTGAGCTAAACTTGACCAGAAATCAAATGAAATTAAAATACAAATAAAAATAAAAATAAAAATAAAAGAAAAAAAATGTTGAAAGAAAACAAAAAACAAAAAAAAAAAAAGAAATATGTACATGAAAATGAAAATAAATAAATATGATATTAAACTCGGCAATAAATTGGGGGCGTCATACGGCGACACGCACAGACATGTTCGAATAGACGAAGCTTTAATCGGCCAATGAGTTGGCCCTAGCCAAGTGCTGATTTTCCAGTTTGTGTGCATGTGTGTGTGTGTGTATGAATGTTTGTTTTTTTTATTATTATTATTTCTTTGTCTTTGTCAAAGTTCAAAGTAAAAGTTTCTAGCCAGTTGCATGGGCACAGGTGGGCGTGGCCAAATGCAATTTAAGATATGAAACATGATTTGAAGTGTTGGCCATCGTCTTTTAGATTTTATATTACTCACTTTTTAATTTGCAATTAAATTCGCGCAAATTTTTTTTTGTTTTTTATTTGTTTTTTGTTTTTTGTTTTTGTTTTTTAATTTGTCATACCCTGTATCCATTAAAATGGGTATAATAAAGTTGTGTAAATGTTAATAATGGGCACAAGGGTACATCTCTGTGTAAATCAAATGTTTAATGCATTTTTCAGCTTGCTTTGATGCCGCCAAAACAGATTTCTACAAAAAAAATACTACCATATACAAAATAATTAATAAAATATATTACAAAGCATAAAATGTGCATAAAATTGCAATTTATTTCATATATAAAATAAGGCAAAGGATTGCATCTACTTTTTAATTTGACGCTTTTTGCAGAAAAAAAAACTGATTTGACTTTAGAAATTAAATAAAAGACGCAGGAAAATGAAAATATTTATTAAATAAAATTATATAGAAAACTAACTTTAGGAAAATATAAATTTCTTTGAATTCAATATTTCAAATATTTCCCATTTATTTAGCTTTAATTGAAATATTAATTAATTACGAGGTAACAACGATACGAAACTCTCTCTCTCTCTTTCATTCTGAATGTTTGTTTTTGTTGTTTTTATCATTTAATGATCCACTTGATCAACTGAATTCATCGTAAAATATATCGTAAATAGCACATTAGATGCCACGTAATGCACACAGCGTTCTTGAAGGCATTTAAATTGTTTTAATATCGTTTAAATGCGAAAAACATTAAGTTTTCGACTGAAGACTCATGCCAGGGCTCAATCTGAAGTTTACAACGAATAAACGCATTACTAATGCTATTATTATTATTATTATTATTATTACTATTATTAATTATGTTATTATTGTATATTGTTTACTCCATTCGATAATATGTTTGTGGACAATTAAAAAAAAAACTCTGCTCTTCTCACGCTTTGTGGCAATTAACAAGCCCATTTTGTCTTTCGCCGAACCAAACGAAGATTAACAAGTAAATAGGTAATATCTATTACTTAATTTCGCTAAAAAGAAAATCGAACACATTAAAAAAACTATATATAAAATAAATAAATAAATAAAATAACCACAATTTATTTGCTTTCTTTCTCAGATGTTTTCTTTTTGTTTTTGTTTGGAGCTTTGTTTTATATAATTCCGTAGAGATCTCGTCGTAATCGACAGTAACATTAGAAGCTCGAATGGGAAAAGGTGAGAAACCGATGGAGGGGAAAAAGAAAGATGAGTTTAAAAACAGAAAGAAAGAAAAAACAAAAAAAAACAGAAAATAAATACAAAAAAAAAAAAAAATCAAACGCTTTCGATTTCTATTTGAATATGTAAACTAACTCCAAAGACCGGCAGCTGAAAAACCGACTACACTAAAAAGAAATTCCCATCAATTAATTGACTTTTTTCAGCGCCTTCTATGTAATCTTCATCTCATATTTCTCTCTCTCTCTCTCTCTCTCTCTCTGTCTCTTTTTTTGCATCTTCCTTTTCGTTTTCTTGTTAAGCATCATCGACAAAAATTAAAAATCAAAACTAAATTTCGTATCAAATTTTTGTCTTGGAATTTTTTATTATAATTTCGTGTTGTTGTTTTGTTTTTTTATTGTTTGTTTTGGCTGTAAATTTCTAAACAATTTTTGCACAAAAAAAAAACAACAATTTTAAAACTGAAATAAAATTTGAATAAAAATAAAATCAAATTGCCCATAAATAATGTTCAAAGGCATTTTGGCCGTTTGCCGTTTGCCATTTGTGGTTTCAAATTCCCAACGTAAAGTTAAAATATTTTTACAATTTTCAATAAACGTTTTCCAAATTCATATACTAATTTTATGCATTTTTTTTGTTTCATCTTTTTTGTTTTTTTTGTTTTTGCTGCAGTCGTTGGCGTATGTTTTGATTAACATTTAAAGAGCGTAACAATTAATTTATAATCACGAAAACACCAATTCAAAGAAAGAAACGCTCAACGGACAGCATCTGCTTTGCCATGAATTTGAAAAGAAATTAAATCTCAAACTTGTAAAACCTCAGTTATAAATTATAATCATAAAAAAACTTTCTTTCTATTGCAATTTTTAGTTGTTTTTGACTTAACTTAACTTGATTTGACTTGACTTGACTTGAGTTAAACAGCGCAAACTGCATAAAGCAAAGAAAATCACATATTCCCTAATCAAAATTCAAACTTCCCAAAAAATTCTATTATAATTGTATATATCTTGAAACAGTTCAAATCGTATATGGTATATGGCTACTATAATATATAATATAAACCGAAAACATTTCAATTTCAATCTTTGTGCCCTAATCAAGTTCTTTTAACCTTTAAACTCATACAAAATTGATCGCTCAATCGTTTCTCTACTTTGAACTGAAACTTATGGATCTTTCAATTAATTTCGAATTTGATGAAAGCACTGCAATGCAATCCAAACGTTTTCTCTTGTCCCAAAAGAACAGAATGTATGATCACAATAATATATAATTGTAAAGGGAACAAGCCCAGTTTTCATTTCACAAATCGGTAGCAGCTCTTTCGGATTTTCCCATAGTTTCCAGAAGAGAAGAAGAAGAAGAAGAAGTAGAAGCTGCCGCTGCCGCTGCCGCTGCTGCTGCTTTCTAAGCTCTTCAAAGAACTGCAAAAGAAATTGTTAAGAAAAAATGTCTTGAAAAGATTTTTGGGCTGGGAACTTGAGCACATGCTCAGACACTGATGACAGATGGCCACAAATCATTTGGCTGCAGTTGCAGTTGGCGCAAATTCAGAACTTCAATCCAACTGCAGGCAGGTATGTACCATAGATAGATACCCTAACTTTCAGCAACAACAAATATGTTTGTAATTGCAAATATACAAATATATGTTACAATATTTATTTAACTACTTTATTATTTTTTCTGATCTTTGATTTGACATCTGTTATATGTTGCAGGTTAGGGTATCCAATATTCGTTTCAGAGAAATGTTTCTACTTTTATTTATTATTATTTCTTGGGAGTATAGTGTACTAGTTGTCGCCAGGGCAGTCGCTGCTTTCACCGTACGCTTATCGATGTAACTGCAAGTGTCAACAAGCCACAATCAGCAGCAGCAACAACAACCACAACAACAACAACCACAACAACAACAACAACAACAACAATAAAGTTGGCAGCTGCCACATCACGTACATAACGCAACACCCGCCGCGCCCAGCCTTGACCTAGAGCAAAAGACGTTTAGATTTTAGATTTTGGGTTTTGCGTTTGGGCTTGGGCTTGGATTTGGGTTTGGTTTTTCTTTTTTTGCTCTTTCTTTTGCTTTTTCTTTTGCTTTTTTTTTTTATTTTTCTTTTGCTTTTGCTTTAGCTTTTGCTTTTGCTTTTCGTTTGGCTATAAACTCAATGGGTCTGGCTCTCGCTCTGGCTTTGTCAGTGGCTCTTGGTCTATGTCTGGGTCTGGGTCTGGGTCTGGGTCTGGGTTTGGGTCTCGGTCTAAGTCTGGGTATAAGTCTGGGTCTGGGTCTTGGTTGCGGTCTACCTTTGGGTTTCGGTTTCGGTTTGGATTTGGTTTCTGACGTTTTCGTAGCTTTGCACACGTCTTTGAAAACGTGGAAAGCTATTATACTTGCGCTGCATGTTTGCCAGCTACTTAAAAGAGACGGCTTTCTTTATCCAAGCGCACTTGGCCAATGGGACACACACACACACATATATACAGTGTATGTATATGTATATGATGCACGATGTTAGGTGTAGCCAATTGATCAATGGCATCTGTTAAGAAAAATACAAAAACAAAAAACAAAAAAAAAACATTATTTTCACCAACAAAAATTCCAAAATTTATTTAAAAGTCGATTAAGAGTTATCCTATAAATAAATCAGTTAAATATAATAGTATAGTTAATTTAATATCGTAATCGTATCATATCAAAAAATCATATATGAATTATGAATATATTTTATTTATCATCAATTAAAATTTGAAGTATTAATTAATGTTAATGCGCGCTCTTTGTATCTGCGCTTTTACTTTTATTTATTGTTTAATTAATTCATTTTGTTTTGAAGTCAATAATTATTGTATTTGTTAACTGTTAAATGAGAATTTTATCTGGATTGTATATTTAATTAATTCAAATTAATTTTGTAAGTCAAGCATGAATCAATCAATTGATATTCTCTATCTAAAATAATTTAATCTTAATTATTCTGTATGGTTTTTTTGATTGATTTCAATAATTTGCACATCTCAATAAAAGCGTTTCGATTAAAGGGTATCTAAACGTCGATGCACACACTTAAGAAAATAAACAAATCGTCACTAAAATATGCCAAACGAAATTTTATTTAAAATGTTGTTAATTAAGCCTAAGCTTTAACCGCACTCCCACACCCATATACCCTATCTCTAATTAGAGATAATTAGAGGTAGACTCAATGGAATTTGCCATATTTCCACCCACGATCCTTAAATTGATTCCAAAATTAAATCTGAACTCCACGCCTACGCATGGCTTAATTATAATCAATAAAAAGTCAAAACAAAAAAATTATATCCAAAATGGGCAAAAACCTAATTTTTTTTGTTAAACATTTAATAAATATTTGTGTAATCTATAAAATTTGTAAATTATTTGAGTTGGCGTTGATTTAATTCTTCACCAAACACAACACGAAAAGAAAGAAATAAAAAACTAAACAAATCAAGCCAGATTATCTCTTAAATACTCGAAAATGTTGCCAATATATTTAAACTAAAACACATTTTCGGTAAGTTCTAGAAAAATCAAAGCAGTTTAAGATATAATGTAGCATAACTAAGGAATACCCTGTATATTCTCAACGGAAGATTTCTTGACAAAGATATTATTTATGTCAAAATAAACAGAAAAGTTATAACAACTAAATTATTAGTAATGTAATATAAATTCAATTTATAAGTCAAAAGTGAAGAAAATTGGTCAATCAATCAATCAATCAGTCTAATCAAAGCCAATCATTTTGCACTTTTATAAGAATATTAGGCAATTAATAAATTTTAAGACTTTAAATACAAAAAAAAACGATGATGCAAGTTGAAATTGCAACTGCAGTTGCATCTTTTGTCTTGTATTTTTCCAGTATTTGTTCATTTGCCAAGAAGTAATATAACTCAAAAAGAAGGTGGAACGGGGTGACGGGGGGACGGAGATGGTTGGCAAACGGTTAGAAAACGGGTTACGCAGAAATTAGCAAACCTAACGGGAAACACCATAAAAGACGCAAATGAACTTTACAACATGCCACATGCGTTGCAACATGATGCATTGCAACTTGTTAAAAGTCAAAAGCAGACAAATCTCTTCACAATTTGTTTTTCTTTTTTTTTTCTAAATTCCAAAAGCTATTACCGAATGTCAAAAATTTAATACAAAATTCTATATTCTATAGTATTTTTTTTTTTGTAAATAATTTAAATTAATTTGTTGTAAGTTGATTGAAGCTTAAAATATCTGCCAATTGGTTTCAATATGAAATGTAATAAAATTTTTATTGCATACTTTACAGCGATTTCTTTTATTTACATACAAAAATTTCATTGCATACTTTTAGTTGCAGCCAACAAATTATGCCACGCCAACAAAATACAATAAAATACTTGCAGTTCGGGAATTTAATCTGTGGAATCTATGGAATATTTTTTTGAAATTAATTCCTAAAATTTCCTGGTAATCGCATGATATTTTCTTTACTTTTCTTGTAGTTTAAATATTTACTCGAATGAAACTAAACTAAATTTAATATTCTTGTTTATCCTGCTGCTGCTTGGTATCTGTATCTCTTGTATTTGTTTAGTATTTATGTCTGGTATATACTGATCGTATCAGTATTTTTACTTGTTTACTTGCATACTGAATTTCCTTACTATGCATTTTAATATACATATTATATTAAGTGTATGTGCATATGTATATCAATTACGGATGCAATCTGTGATGTTTCTTATTAACTAAATCTGAATAAATAAATTCATATTTTTAAATTGTTAATGCTACAAATTTTAATAATTATATTTCTAAATTTAAAATACATACATGCCGTTAATCAATTAATACATCAAAATTATTTACAATATGTACTTTAAATGCATTTGTTTTTTTATTTTAATTTATCCAAATATCTTAAAGATAAATTTCTTCAAACCTGGATGGAAAATAGAAAAAATCAATTTTTCAAAAAATGATTTGTAACAGATTCATAACATAGATTTATGGTACATACAAACATACATACATGTGTTTTGTAAAATAGATTAAATACATTAGAAAATTAATTAAGTGTATATGTTCATATATGGCGGACACTTTTATTTGAAACATTTATTAAGTCACCAAATAATTGAACCTATTGAAATATTCAATCTTGATTTTATGCTAAATATAATATGTATGCATGTATGTAGGTATGTTTGTGTGTATGTATGTATATACATACATGTATTGGCTCATCAGCTTGGGCCATTGTGTGATGGAAAAGCTTTAACATTTGTAAAGAAAGGCCCAAAGACACACAAAAAGGGTTGCAGGCAGGCAGGCCCCAGACAGACGAAATAGGGGGGTGGGGGGGGAGGACGTACAAAGGGGAGTTGGAGTTGGAGATGGAGTTAGAGTTGGGTTAGGGTATATGGTATGTAAGTAGGTGTGTGTGTGTGTGTGTGTGTGTGTGTGTGTAACCAGAAGCCTCAAAGTCATGCAAATTACAACAACATTTGGGAGACATGAGTATGCATGTATGTGTGTAAGTGCGTGTGTGTGTGTGTGTGTGTATTAGGGTGTATACAAGGCATAAGTAGAAATAAAAATAACCGCAAGCGTTAATATTGCGCCAGCAGACGCCTCAGCCAGTCGACACAACAACAACAAAGAGGAAAAGAAAAGACACAGGGTATGGGGTGCAGGAGCTCCATTTCAATAAAAAAACCCCAAAGAGAAGGAGAAGGAGAGTAGGAAGCTATGGGGAGAGAGTGGGAGGGGAGGGAGAAAGGAAGAGAAGCTTGAAAAGAAAGCATTGTCAAGGGTTCCAAATGCATTTGAGCAGACTTATTCATTTTCAACAATTTCTCTTTACACTTTCATTTTGCGCATTCTTTTCACATTCTTTCTTCTATTTCTTTTCACTTCTTTTTTGCATATGTATATGTATATGTATGTATGTATTTACTTATTTCTAAAATCCTCAGTCCATCTCTTTTTTTGCTGTGGTATTAACTTACCTTCGAGTTGTTTGCGTTTTCGCTGTCTTCTTTGGCGTTGCACACAATAGAAATAAAGCTGATGAAGCTAAACTGCAAAGAAAAGGGTCGGACACAAAAAGAAAACGAAGAGGGAGGTGGGGGGGTGGGGGTGGGTAAGGGGGAGAGGGAGGAGAAGAAAAGAAAAAAACATTAATAAGAAACGCATTTCGCACATTTCATTACCATACATAAAACATGTGTAGCATATGTACATACATACGTACATACATACATACATGCGTACATACATTCACATTCATATCAAATTCAAGATTACATTTCATTTCAAGAAAAAAGGATTTCCATTTAAATGGAACAAACGTTTTCTATATACATATACATATACATACATACATACATACATATATGTATATGGCATGTTATTGTTATAAAAATTAAAGTCAAAATTGTTTATAATAAAATCAAATATATAATTTTAATGAAAATACATATAATTAAGAAATAAATAAAATAATATTTAAAATATTAAAATTAGTTAAGAATTTTCAAATAAATAATTATCAAATATGACACACATTAATTTTTTATATATAATATTTTTTTAATTAATAGTTTTATCTATTTTATACAAATTTAAGGTCAAAATCGTTTATAATAAAATCAAATATATGTATAATTTTAATAAAAATATATTTAAAAAATAAAATAAAATAATATTTAAAATATTTAAATTAGTTAAGAATTTTCAAATACAATAAATATTTATCAAATATGACACACATAATTTTTTATACATAATATTTTTTTAATTAATAGTTTTTTTTTTATCAATTTTTATTTGATTTGAGACTGGCTAAAATGAATTGGGAGCTTGGAAACAGCTGGAGAAACAGTTATAATGCACAAAAGTTGAGGCCATTAAACAGCTTAAATATATTTATAATGGCCAAATAGAGATAGCCACCCGGGCTAAAACAGGTGTGGCTAAAAGGGAAACATCTGAACAAGGTCAACGCTAAACATGACAACGATAACGATAACAATAATGATGACGATGACTTGGACGATGACGATGACGATGACGTTGCCGATGACACATTATCGGCAAGCGAAGCGTTTAGCTTGGAACTGCACTTTGACATCAAGTGAAAACGCAATTAGGAACATGCAAAGACACGCACAGTCATGTCATTAGCAAAAGTAAGCGCTATATTTACATAAATATATATATACTCAACTAGACTAGTTAACAAAGCAATACATTTTAACATTTTGAATATATGATAAAAAACTATAAAAAATAAATATATTTTTATAGGATATATTTTTAAGAAATTATTCCAGAAAAATCCTTTGAAATTCATTCGAATTTCATTGTCAAAAAAATTAAAAAAAAAAAATATTTATGCATGTGTGGATTTATTTTTTAAAAATATATATTATACAATATTTTACAAATTTAATAAAAACAATTAATACAAACTTAAGAATTTTATCAAAGAATTTTTGTTTTTCATATCTTAACATTTTGTATTAATTAATTAATTTTATTTGTGTCTTCTTTTATTTTGTTGCAGAGTGTTATGCAAATTAGTTGATCATCTTGTTGCGAAGCCCGAAAAGTATGCAACACTTTTGTATCCAATGAGTTGCTGTCACGCAACACTTTGTGGCAAGAGTACAGGGTATTTTGATGTAATAAACATACATACCACAATGAAAGTCTGTCACACCGCAAATAAACCTTAAACCTTAAAATAAATCAACTGACAAATGACACGCCCCCCCCCCCCCCCTTTGCATACCCCCCCTACAAGAACCGAGCTTGAATTACAGTACATGACACAAAGTTGCCACTGAAATGATTGTGGCAACCACATTTATTTATTAAAAGATTGAAGAGCAGCAAGACAAGAAAGAACTGAAGATGAAAATAATTGTACATATTAAGATTTTAATACACTTTCTAAGAAGAGGGTAATTTAGCTATGTCACAAAGTCAAAAAAAAAAAAAAGAAAACATTTGTTTTAATTTTTTAAACGCAACGGTTCTTGTTTAATTTTTAAAAATATTTAAAGAATTATTATCATTGAGAAGAGTATTTAATGTTCGGTTTGGCATAAATTAAAAAAGAACAACATTGATTTTGATGTGTTTCGAAAATGTTTTCATTTGTTTTCTTTTGTTAATAATATTTTGATTGCTTTTATTGTATTTTTGTATTTTGGTGAAAGTGTCAAATGTGAAACACTTGACAAAGTTTTTCTTTTTGTTTTTTTTTATTTTGACAAATCTATTTGTATTGTCAGCCAATGGCAATTCAATTGAATCAATTGAAATTACAATACTCTTCTCCCTCTCCCTCTCACACTCCCACTCCCACTTGCAGCACCCTTTTCTCGCTCGCACTCTAGTTCCATCTCTTTTGCTCTCATATTTTTGTGTCAAAACATTATGCATGATGCCGCCGCCGCACGCAGACGTTGACCCGAAGCCCGCATCATGCAACTAGGCGCCGAGCCCTTGCCCCTTAATTGCTTAAATCAACGCCGTGTTGCAGCTGCAGTTGCAACTAGAGATGGGCCATATGCCGCGTGACACGAGAGTATACACAAATCTCAATGATATCGTTTATCATAAAATACAGACTCCAGATGCAGATTCAGATTCAGATTCAGATTTCATTATTTATGGTAAAATCTGAACAATCTTTTAATGTATCTTAAAAATTCATGAAATAAATACCATAAATATCGCGTCAGGTGCGCTTGGTAACTGATAAATACCAGGTGGAAGTATGTATATAAGTCATAAATACCAACTGATCGCATCTTAAATAAATATTCGTAATATACAAATATGTTTATAGCCAACAAAGATGCATAAACTGTGTTTAGCTTTAGACGCATAAATATTTAAACAATTTTCTAAAGAAGAAAAAAAAATGTTTACTTTTTTGATTATTTAAAAAAATATTTAATAAGAATATACAAAATTGCATATAGTATTATATAATATAACAAATAGATCGAATATCGGCGAAATGTTTGTGATGCGTGACATAAAATCAAAAATCAAAATGGGCATAATGTCAGTGTTTCTTATTGCTTTAATAAAATAAATTAATATTGCAGAAAATTAGTTTATCTGTATTTGACATAAATATCAATCAACTTATAGTTATTATTTATTAAATTTTAGATTTTAATCAAAATAATTCAATATGAAAAGAACAAAATAAATAAATAATAATAATAAATTCTTATTAAACAATTCTCAGTGTGAATTTTATTAAATTATATTGTTTTTATTATTATCGCATCGTGACACGGTCAATCGCATAGCTGCCACCTTTAGTTGCAAGTCGTGCAAATAGAGACACTCGTAGAGGTCATTGCTTTGCCAGACCAGGCCAGGGCAGGCCAGGCCAGCCCAGACAATAGTACGGATGAGACAGAGTCTCCGGCTGATAAGCGGAGCAATGCATCCTTTGGCACGGCCAAAGCAGGAGTCAGTGTCAATGACAGGCAAAAGCAAAGCAAAAGCAAAGCAAAAGCAAAGCAACACCAAGCCAAGCCAAAGGTAGCTGAAGAATGCAACCTGGAGGCAACACCACCGCCGCAGGGCAACAGGGGGCTGTCTGACTGTCTGTCTGTCTGACTGTCAACTGTCAACTTCATTAGCAGGCAGCTTTAAAAGCAAAGCTAAAGTCAAAGACACATAACATACTACATACACTCGTATGTATATAGCACCAGTGCACACCCCCCCCCCCACCATTTCTGCCGCAAATCTCCCACCATCCGGTAGCCATTTACCACACCGTTCGGGAAAACACCCTTTGGCAAAAAATTTTACCATTTACTGAGCACGAGATAAGATTACGAGCTATATAAGATTTGCTCTGCCTGGCGCCACCTTTTGGAGACGCTTGGCAAATATTTGTGATTCGTTCGGCACAAATACATACATACATATACATACATATACATACATATACATACTTGGATAAGAGCATGCATTTACCTAGATAAGATCAACTCTGCAAGTTGAATGACATATGCAAAACAATTTGTTATCAATAAAAACAAATCAAATATTATAAATAATAAATATTAACGATAAAATTTAAAAAATAATAGTCTCATATTTCAAAAAAGCAATTCATAATCGATAACAGCTATAAACGCTTAATATGATCGATAACAATGCATTGAATCAAATAGAAAAATAGAAAATTGTCAAAAACAATAATAAAAAAAAAATGCTATTCATAAGAATTGACAATATAATGAAACAATAAAATGTGTTAAAATTAATATAATTTGAAAAATGTACGAGAAATCACTCAAGACACAATCAACAGTCGATGTAAATGATCGATGTAAATGATCGATACAAATGATCGATGCAACAATTGACTCAGCTAACAGCTAATTGCAAAGATCAACGTCTGTCTAGGCCTAAAGACTCGAGACTGTAACTAAATGGGCTACGGTGTGGTGATCGTACATGATCATACATGATCATACATGAGCGCACGTGATCGTACATGATCGCATTGCCCATGGCTTATGGCCATGTCAAGGCAACAATCAAGTGCAACAAAGGCAACAACAAGATTATTCAAGTTTAGACAATTGCCGCACAAAACCTTTCAACGAGACACTCAGAGAGAGAGAGAGAGAGAGAGAGACAGAGAGAGGTGGGAGATAGAGAGAGGAGGGTAAGGAAAGAGAAGAGAGATCAGAAGATCACATTTCACAGTTGGGAAAGGTCGAAGAATCGAACAGAAAAGATGTGCAGATCTCAAAGATATTGTATGTAGATCACAGATCGAAGTTCGAGAGTTTTTGCTTATGTTGCATGTACATACATACATACATACACACATACATACATACATACATACATACATACATGCATATTACATATACATATGTTGCATTGCATTGTGGCATTGTGTTGCAACTATTTTTAGGAAACGCTGCCAGCTGCCCGACCCCCTGGACCTCTTGCCCCCCCCCCCCCCCCCGTGCCCTGTGCACACCCCTCCGATTGTTGCAGCGCCACAATTGTCGCTTCCAAATAGAATGCAGCTCCGAAATGGACGCAGTTAGAGATGGGGCATAATACGATGAATTCTTGTAAACACAAAAATGGATAAATTGTTAAAAAACATTTTCAAATATAAACAAATAAATATTAGTTATATAATTAAATTGATTTTGTTACATTTATTATTTTTAAAATTATATTTCATTTAAAAAAAGAGATAAAATATATAAAAATTTAGAAATTGGCACATTTAATTAATTAATTCATTTCATTTTCTCTTAAACAAATATACTAATGAAAATAGTTTTTTTTTTAACAATAATATGAAACTAGACAATTGACATTAAAAAAAAAACTATTTAAAAATAATATTTGTTGCTTGTAAATTTATTTTGAATATTTTTAAAATTATCTAAAAAGAAGAGTTTTGGTTTTTATAACATTTAATAAAATTGTAAAAACTATAACTACTTTATTTACCATATTTGATAAATAAATATAAATTAATTATATTTTAGGCCAATTTCTTTATTTATCAACTTGGACGTGCTTTTTCCCCCCATCTCTATGGATGCCACCCGCTTTTGGCTGTGCTGTGACGATTTTGTTGATGCCACACGATTCACGGGATGCCTAAGCGAAGACCGTGGCATTGGGTTGGATCGGTGTTGCCCCCCCCCCCCCCCCACACATCACGCCGCAGCGCATAGGGCCTATGAGTTTTTATATTTAGTTTGCTTCCTGCTTCTGTGGCACTTGAGAGAGAGAAAAAATGGAAATGCACTCAGACGACGGACAGACAAATGGACAAAAACAAAACCAAAAAAAAAAAAAAAAAAAAAAATACTATATATAATAAGTAACATGAAAATGAAAATGAAAATAAAAATGAAAATATTGAGATCAAAATGGGAAATGAGAACTTGGAAACTGTATCAATTGCAATTTCATTTCAATGCTAAATTGTTTATTATTATTTTGATTTTTCATTTAAATACCCTTTAAATTGTTACTTAGTTTTCTTGTGAAACAGATTTTGTTTGTTTTTTTTTTTGTTTTTTTTTTTGTTAGGGACAGCCATCAACAGATTTTGTTGGGCTCGGAGGAATGCAGCTGGCGGCTCTGTCAAATCATAATTTCTTCAACAATATATCATTTGGCCAACAAACTGGGCAACGACATATGTTAGCTTTGAAACTAAAATTAGTTTGACGAAATATCTTTTCTGGTATGTATGTATGTATGCATGTATGTATGTATATATATGGTCCCTTAGGTTTTTGGCTGTGCTTCATTTAATAGATGGGGAGGAGCACCAAAAACGAGGGAAAATACAATACAATACAATAAAAATACAAAAAGACAGCGCAACATTTCACTTGGGGCACGTGCAGACTTTATTATGTTACTTTATTTTAATTGTTGCGAGGGGCAAGCAACATGCACACACACACACACACATGCATGATTAAATACATATGTATATACATACATATATTTACAATGTGTAAATGTGTAAATAATTGCTATATGACTCTGCTTTTATTTCAAGAAATTTAACAAAAAACAAAACAAAAACAAAAACGTTTTGTATCTTGGTTTAATTATGTAATCTATTTTATTTTACAGCTGTTAACGGGTCTCAAGGGTGAGGATTATGTTAACTGTATTAAGTTAACTTAAATGCAGCTGTTCTCGTTAATTTATTGTTAATTGACAATTGTTCATTTCAAATTATAACTAATTGAATAAATTATCTAGCAAATTTTATGTTTAATTTCCTTTTTTTTTATTCAACTAGAGATTGTTAAAGTCTTTTCTTGTTAAGTGTTAATGTTTTATATGTTAAATATAAAAAATAATAAAATTCGTTTCTCGAACTATCGTTACAGCCCTCGTTGTGCAAATGGCACAGGAAAGGGGCTGCTGCGTCTTATCACACGATCGTCGCTCCTCGAGCCAGACACATCTGAAGAGCCCTCGAAAGCCACTTTCCAGAATGACAGATAAGTATTTGAAATATCTGAATAATTTGAAAGAATCATAAGATAAAATATATCTTTGCATGTGTATATGTATTTGGAATAGAAAAAAGGTAAAAGCCACAAAAATTGAAAACCGAAAAACGAAAAACACTTTCGAGCATTTTACATGGCATGACAATCAATAATATTCCTGAGACCACACATAGCCATAGTAGACAGGGTATATACATATGGTATATGTATATACATTTTGTTACGGGGGCAGGAGACAATTTGCATGTAGAGGAAGAGAAAGTAGAGGAGGGGGATGGCTTTGCAATTAATCAAATCACTTGGCTGCGAGACATTTTTCAATTGAAGGCGTCGCAATTTGAATGCTAAATTAATAGAGAACCCACAAGATGCAACAACAATAACAATAAAACCCATTAAGAAAATCTCCCTCAATGCAATTCCAGGTCTGTCGTACCCCCCCCCCTCCTCCCCCTCCCCCACTCCTCCAACAGATCCAACCAGACTCAAATTGGATGCACTTTCCAAGATCAGAGACAATTGTCTTACGTAATGTATCTGTATCTGCAAGAATGTATGTATATACTATATATGTATATATAGGATTGGATATCTATATCTATATCTATATCTATATCTATATCTATATCTATATCTATATCTATATCTATATCTATATCTATATC
>JBAMCR010000228.1:0-39389 GCA_037075045.1 Mulgravea parasiatica | reverse complement strand
ATAATAATAATAATAATAATAATAATAATAATAAAAATAATAATAATAATAATAATAATAATAATAATAATAATAATTATAATTATAATTGTTATTGTAATAATCATTGACAGACCATGGCACAGCGACAACAGTTGCTGTTGCATGTGGCAGTCAATTCTTGGCAGCAACATCAACGAACCGCAAAAGAGACGTAGGTTTTTTTGCTTGTTGTTGTCGTTGTTATCAGAAGTATGTATGTAGCTGAAGCTCAAAAAAGAAAAACTAGAATATACAATATACAATATTGCGCTGTAGTTAGTATATGGTGGAAAACTCGTTTCAAACTAAAATGCCGATAAAAATAAATAACGAAAACTCCGTGCCAGAAACGAAAGAGCAAACGCGAAGCAAAAGCCAAAGCCAAAGCCAAAGCTAAAGCGAGGCGGTCAGAGATGCTTGTGTCGAAGTAAATAGAATTTTCCAGGCCTGCAACAACATCTTGATTTTATATTGCCAAACGCTCTGTGCCCTACACCACGCCCCTCTCCCCCCTAGCCCATTCTACTCGTGGAACGTAAATTGCTATACCCAGTGGGTATATACCCCGTGCACCAGTACGAGTATAACGCTCACAATCTAGCAGCAACCGTTGCTGCAGCTGCTCCTAAACTTGATTTCTATGTTGTTTATGTTGTTTATAAATTTTTAGACGATGCTGTGCAACATCAGACTTTAGATGCTAGTACGGTGGCAGAGACAGAGGCAAAGGCAGAGGCCTACTGCTGCGCGTCCCTGGGTGAATGGTCAACTCATAAATAAATCTTGCATTGCACTGCAACAACAACAACAACACCAACAGCAACAGCAACATCAGCAGAAACAGCAGCAACATCAGCTTTGTCTGTGAATTGAACTGCAGATGTTGTCTGTTTAATTACCTACACAACACACACACACACACACACACACACACACACCTGCATAACATACACACATACAAATAGCATCATAGACATAATGCGACTGATGACACGTTGTTGCTATACCCTGCATGAAAGTGTTGTACAACACAGGGTAAACTCAACTTTAAATTTTTGTTTCATATTTTTAACATAATAATACAACAATCTTTTTGTTTAAATACAATACATGTATTGTCTATATATATTATTTTTTATTGATATTAAAAAATATAAATAAATAAAAATAAATTAAACGAGTACATAATTGCAATTTCATAATTTATATTTAATGGATTCTGTTTATTTTTGTTGTGATAATCAAAAATAAAAAATTAACTAAATATTATAGCATTGGATATATATAAATAATGGCAAAAATAAACAAACATAGACTTATTTGACTTACTGTAGGTTTTTGATTTGTTGAGCTTTCGTTTAACTTATTTCCAAAAAAAAATAATAAAAATAAAAAACACATAAATTAAAAATACACTAAAAATATATTTATTTAGAATTTGTTTATTATAGTAAGGTAACTTTAATGGGGTAAATTTCCAAATTGTAGCATAATAGATATTAAAACCATTCGAGTTTAATTGACAGATCAGAGTTTACAGAGTAACTTGCAGTCGTGTGGACTTAGTTGAAGAGTTCTAACCAACTTGCGGCGCTGTTGCGGTTGCTATCAATGTAGCTGCCCCTTTCTACGACATTCCGCTTCGGCAACACTTCTCTGTTCCGTAACCCTATCGTCATGCCCCACCATCTTAGCCAGCTCACTCACTGGCAACGTTCAGTTCACTTGGCGCGCAAACCTTAGCCGAGAAGCGTGAAAAGCAACAAGACAAAATACAAAATAAAACAAAAGCACAAAAATATAGAAAGATGAAAGAAGAAAACATATACATATAAAACAAAACAACAAAAAAAAACCAAGAAACAAAAAACAAAACCTGCAAACTGCGACCACCAACAACAGCAACAATAACAACAACAGCAACAACAGCAACAACAGCAACAACAGCAACAACAACAACAACAACAACAACAACAACAACAACAACAACAACAACAACAACAACAACAATAACCCAAAAATCCAGGCCAACTGTCTCAAGTCAAAGTCATTCCAAACACTTGGGATCGTCATTTGCCGCTTGCCGCTTGCCGCTTGCCGTTTCTCTATGCAATTCTCAATGTGTGGAGATATCTATTTAGCTTAGCAGCTGTTTCAATTGTTGCGAATCTCTTGCCCTCTCTCTCTCTCTCTCGCTCTCTCTCGCTCTCTCTATATATCGCCCACTCTTTCACATACATTGTCTCATTTTTGCATAAATTTGCATAGATACACTTGTATATGGTATGTATGGTAGATGTATGTATGTTTCCTAGAGTCACACTCTTGACTGATACACTGTATGTATGTATGTATGTATGTGTATGGTATATAGACCCACATATTTGTATGCATATCATTAGCATTACATGTACGCTCTTATGCATATACATACACTTGTACATACCATATACATTATATGCAACTTTCTAGACACTACATACACATATAGATACATTGTATACCCTGTAATTTATTGAATATTTATGGTAATGCATACACAAATCACAATTCTTATCCAAAAGAAAATAAGGAAAAAATTTGTTCAATGGACACATGTCAATAAAAAATAAATAATAAATAAATAATAATAAATAATAATTAAATAAAGAAGAATACAGTTATTTTGTTTTATTTCATTCGCATAATATATTTAATATTCTAGAAATACGATTAATTTATTATTATTATTATTATTATTATTATTATTATTATTATTTCTTTTTTAATCTTTCATTTTGGTACAATGCATGTATGTACATATATTACCGTAAATATTTGTATGTGCATATGTATGTGTATATGTATGCGTACATATATATATGTATGTATATATGATATGTATGGTATGTATATGTTTAATTTTAATGCTGTTACTTTTTAATCGCTTCAGCTTCTTTTAGGTATAATGATGATAATTATACGAGTATGTATGTATGTATACATGTATGTACATGCATATGTATGTACATACCTACATATGCATTAATCTGTTGTATGTTCTTGCTTTTTGGCTTCCACAATAGATTTACGACAGCTGCCAAGACCAATTCAAGTCATTTTTACCACCTCTTTCAATTGCGAATTTTCTTTTTTTTCTTTTTTTTATCTTTTTCTTTATTCTTTTTTCTTATTTGTTTTTAAATTTTTTTTTTTTTTTTTGGTTTTTGTTTTTAGAGTTTGCTTTAATTTCAGAGTCAGTGGCAATTACTCGTACAATAGATCTGCGTCCCACTCAAAGCGATTCTCATGCTCAAGAATGTGGCATCTGGTTAACCAAAAGCTCGCCTAGAAAGTGGGCGTATAATCATCCATGCCACCATGCCACCTTGCCGCCTTGCCACCTTGCCACATCCAAAGTATTGTTATTGTATATGGCATTTTCACCTGGAAAATATTCACATGTTGAGCTCCACTTGACGTTCGGCATTCGTTTGGTATTCGGATTGCAGTTTTATTAGCCACATTAACCACTAAGGTGTATATTGTTGTTGCTGTGAGAATGTGGCACATACATACACACACACACACACAAACACATACACACACACACACATACACCCATGCGCACATAAAGCGTGCTCTCAAATTTAGCTCGCATTCTGTCATAAAACTGAGCACACGCACACATGCATATAATACACACACACGCATACATGCACACACACACATACATAGCAAATTGGCTTAAAAAATATATGTATATATTTTTGTTATTTTTGGTTTGGCTCTAACGGTGATTCTAAAAGATTTGTGATCTGACTTACCTGCTTCGTGCTACGCTTGCCACGCTTGCCACGCTTGCCACGCTTGCCACACTTGCGCTACACTTGCCACACTTGCGCTACACTTGTTCGAAGCACACACACGTTTTGGTTTTCTTTTTTTTTTTTTTGTTGCTTTTTTGTTTTTCCCGCTACGTTTGTCAACACTGACACTCCACTTGGCCAGGACTTTACGCAGGCAACAAAATGTTGCAAATGCAATTAACAAAAATATAAAAAATTGAAAAAAAAAACACAAAAAAATGGTTATAATACAACAACAAGACAAATGAGTTGAAGTGCTGTTGTTGTTGTTGTTGTTTTTATTGTTTTGTTGTTTTGTTGTTTTCTTATTTTGTTGTTTTGTTGTTTGGTGCAACAACCAACGTCTTTGAGTATCGCGCACAAACTAACAAAACAGCGGACAAGCAAAGCGACAAGCGGCATCAAAAGACAGCAGCAACATTCAAAGTGAAAACAAGTAACAGAACAGCGAAAACAAACCTAATCGAACCGACTAGCCAATGCTCTATGATTTAAAAAAAATAAATAAATTCAATTCAGTTAAATGTATTCTAATTTGTTGTACTTTAAATACCTAATTCATTTTATTTAATTCCTTTTATTTAATTAAATGCAAATTAATAACATATTTATTTTTTTAAATATTTTATTAAATTATTTAATATTTAAAATAATAATTACTAATTCCAATGAGTTGATTTAGCTAATATACTTTTTTATTGTAGTGTATGGAAACCGGTTGCCTTTGGCGGCTGTGTTGTTGTTGTTGTTGTTGTCGTCTTCGTCGTCGTCGTCTTTGCGGTCTTCGGGCGCAGACGCAGCAAGCGTAAAGATTTGCCTTCAATTTTAAATGCGACATAGAATATTGGCTGGCTTTTATAGCATTTTAACGGATTTTAGCGGCACTTTTGGGCAAATGACTTTTCGTTCTAAGAGGCCAACAAATTAATAATAATTTAAGAAAGAACTTAATTTTTCATTCAACTTAGTATTTTTTTATCTTTTTTGTTAACAATTTTATGACTTATTATTGCGATTTCAAAATAAACAATTTTAAAATTAACAGAAATTAATCGTTTAACAGTAATAAGAACTAAGTGCGATTTTAACATAGAGATTTTATGTTATTTTACATATATCGTAAAATCTAATATCGTATGCAAGTGTTGGTTGCTGTCTTGGCTAAGTGTTGCATACTTTTAACAACAAACAGTAGATGTCGCTGTTACATGAAACAAAACTTAAACAAATTAAATAGTTTTGCACAAAAACATAAATAAATAAAATAGAAATCTCAATAAAATGAATTTTGAATTTTGAGTTTGTGATTTTTGAAAATTAAATTTCTGAATATTACAATTAAATAGTATTATTTATAATAAAGTTTTAAAAATATTATATATTAAATACTTTATATTTAATAATTATTAATTTGATCGAGTTTATTTAAGCTAAAGAAGAAGAAGACTGGAAAGTTTTATTTGTTTATAACATAAAATAAGGAAATTAGGAATAAAATAAGAATATCCAAGCGCGATTTTGTAATTTAGTATATTAAAATAAAATAGTAATAATAATAATTATGATAAAATATTGCATAGCTTTAATATTATTAAACAAAGGCAACATTTTATTTCTACAAATAATTTATTCCAAAAAAAAAGAAAGGAAACTCAATAAAAATATTTGAATTTAAAATTAAATTTACAATTTACAATGTCAGGAAATAAACCCAAAATTGATAAATAAAGTGCATTCGTTAGTGTGTATGTGTGTGTGTGTGTGTGTGTGTTTGTGTGTGTGTGTGTGTGTGTATTTGTAGATATTTTAAATGAAATTATGATTTCATTTGTAGTTTCGTATTCTATGCAAAAATATTATCATAAAATTCTATGTAACGTTTGTGGCTGTTCCAATTTATTCCCTTTTATACCCTGTACTGCATCAATCGATTCAAAGGGTGGTATGCATTTGCCAAGCGATACAATATCAAAATACAATCCATACTAGTAGATGAGAGAAATTTAAAATTTCAAAATTATTTCCATGGCTTGACTAAATAATATCCATATATTATATGCAAAAATATTTCGATTTCTAGAAAGTCAAGTGGGGGTTATATTCATAATTTAAATATGAACAATATATGAATGTGAATGCAAATTTTTGGTAATTCTTTAGTCGAATATTTTTGGCTTTGGCGTATTTAGTTTTTGGCTTTTAGCGTTCATCACGAAAATCACAAAAGTTAAAGCCA
Source organism: Mulgravea parasiatica (assembly GCA_037075045.1). Lineage (NCBI taxonomy): Eukaryota > Metazoa > Arthropoda > Insecta > Diptera > Drosophilidae > Mulgravea > Mulgravea parasiatica. Next base: position 33,284 of record JBAMCR010000228.1, on the reverse strand, counting down.
ATTTTTGGGTGTTTGTTGTTGCAGTACGCACAAAAGTTTCGACTCAGACGCAATACCCGCGGCTTATTGCTGTTTCTAGGCAAAGAAAAAAAAAAAAAAAAAAAATACAACTGTTCATATGCCTGTACATATATGTATATATATATAGTACAACTATATGTGTATGTATATATACAGGTACTATGTATGTTGTACGAATATGCAATATGAACAATTTTAGTGGCTTTTGCGCCCTTTTTGTGCGCAAAGTTCGAATTGAATGCCGGAAGTGCTTTGCGATTGCAAATGCTAGCGATGGATAGCGTGGCGAAATGTGTGTGAGGGGTTGCGTGGGGGGGGGGGGATGAAGGGTAGGGCAGTGCAGCGCATTGTTGCAGCATGTGAGCGGAGTCGGGTGGGGTGGGACGCGGCGGTGGGGTGGCACACTGATAAACGAACTTGAACATTTTTTGACAGTTGTGCGTATAAATCTTGAAATGTTTTAATTTGCTCGCGAATCGATTTAAAGCGCCCGCAAAATAAAAAAAAGTGAAAATCAAACCAAACCAAAGAAAAGAAATTAAGCAAAAAAACAACAACAACAAAACAACCACAATAAAAAAATCAAAATAAATAAAAAAAAATCCGGGCAAACGAGTGAATCGCTGGCAGAGCAATGGATTCGTAGTCGATTCCAACATCGTTGCGTATGATTTATGAATGACATTTTAGCTTTCAGTTGCCCCAATCGAAGTGGGAAAAAGTCCTTTGGCTTGCTCAGACACTTGGTAACAGCACCATATAACCAATATAATATCTCTATGTTGCATATACATACGTAAATTAAATGTATTCTTAAATTTATATAAAGTATCATAAATTCAATTTTGTATTAGGACATGATCTTTATCGTTAATTGTTTTTCGTCTTATAAACTAGCTATAATTAATCTAATTATTCATTCATGGCTAAGAAAATGAATATAAAAATTTATAATATTTGGTTAAATTTAGCATTTATCATAATTATGCTGTTAAATCCTTGGAGATGTGTTTATAATGTTAAAATATTTAATCAATTATTTTAAAATAATTTTAAAAAAAAATACGATATTCTATAGAAATTTATTTTTAATTTTTAAAGCATACTTTTCGGAGCTTAACAAATTCTTTTAAACGAAATTCAAGCGAAATCATAATAAAAAGAAATAAAAATGCTTAAAAAATAAAAAATAATTGATAAATAATTAAATAATAAATAAATAAATACATTTTTACCATATTTTGAGGGTATTTCTTATTCGTTGCATTATATGTATTCTTAGTTAACATTATTATTTTTGTAATTTTTTGTTGTCCTTGTTGTGTGTGTGTGTGTGTGTTTTTTTTTTTTTTTGTTGTAAGCTGTTTTTGTGCCGCTTTTTGGTGCCGCGCGAATTAGCCAAAAGCTGTTGCCGGTTGCCATTCGTGTGTAGTGTTTACCTTTGAAGCGTTTGCAAGCGCGCCATTTTTTTTGTCGTATTTTTATTTCTTTTTGTTTATACACTTTTTTATTTGCATTTTTTTTTTTTTTTTGGTTTTTTTTTGTTCTGTTTTCATTCCCATCCTCCAGTCAGCAGTGAGCAGCATCGGCCATCGGCCATCGAGTATCGGACAGTCGACAGTGAGCAGTCGCTGGGCAGACAGGCAATTCATATCATATTTTTGCATTGACCCCGGTTCCAGCTCCGGCAAGTGCTGTACGGAGGAGCCAGTGCCAAGCGGCTCTTCGTTTTTGCTCTTGGCGTTTATAGATTGAGTACTTTATCAAAAAAACGAGACATCAAAGCGTATATCATGTCAGCTGCAGACCTGCAAGAGGGATATGCCAAGCCAGACGCAGTTCAGCCAGGGGGTGGAGGCAGGCAGCGAAAACTGAGCCAAAGCGAAAGCGAAACAGAGAGAGAGAGAGAGAGAGAGAGAGAGAGAATGAAAGCATGGAGTATTTGAGTGTGAGGACTGCATTTGCATTTTCATGCAATACTCGTAACCATATCGAAAGCCTCTTTTGTGGCCCCGGCCCAGAGACCCATAACTTAGCCAATGGCCAGGAGAGTTGTTGCTTCGGTTCGCTTCGCTTTTACGCCCGGCGCCATTTTGTTTATCTTTGTCGCTGAGCGGGTGCGAAGACAGCAACAGGCCAGAAAGCTGGTGGGCAACCGTACCATATACCGCAGACTCTTCAGTTCCTGTGTGGGCGGCCATCATGCAGGGGTACGGGGGAAAGACTTTATTTATTTATTTATTTAATCTTTGTTTTTTCCTGTTGTCTTTTTGTTTATACCTTTTACTTTTTTTTTATATATTCTTGTAGTTGTATAGTATTGTAGTTGTGGCACTGCATGTGCGATTATCAAGCGCCAATCATCTCAATGACGACGACGACGACGATGACGATGACGATGACGATGACGATGACGATGACGATGGCTTTGTAAGCATCACCCACCCAATCTAGGCAGACATGCATATGTAAGAAAGCCTTGGAGTTGGCTGCTCCCAAGTTCTTATTGTGATTTCGATCTGGCTGCCTCATGATCTTGCCACATTAGCCTGCATATGTATACCGCAGCAAGCGGCAATGAATGAAAACTCGTCGCATTTTGTTCTGTTCTTGTTGAATGAGTCGTTATTGTTGTCTTAACCAAAGCAACATGCATAGACTGCGCTGCCCACTTAGGATGCCACATGCCACACGCCATATGAAGTGATTATACCCTAGATTGTTGTGGGCGCCAAATCAGATATTAGCCACCGATGAACTAATGCGTGTGGTAAATGTATATACAAAAATTCATATACGTATGTACATACATATGCATGTACTTATCATTCTCACATATCTCAAGCGAGCGAAAAACGATTATTTAGCAAAACAAAAATAAAAGAGATTGCAACAAAAAATTAAATGTTCTTTTAAACTTACATTTAATAAATGTTGAAATAAGTTTATTTTAACTGCCCAAATATTTTAAATGTTAATCATTTTACTTTAAAAATAAAACTTTAATTTATTATTATATTATAAATTATTTCATGCAGAAATTTTAAAATAACAACTAAACAAATTAATATGTGTTAATGAAAAAAATTAAATAATTAAATAATTTAAAAATTTCCTTGATCAGGTTTTATTTCTAAACACGATAGGCTATATTATTCTATTTAAAGCTTAATGTAAACTCATGTCAAGTCCTGTATGTCCCTGCTCGGGCGCCGACTCTAGCATGTCGTAAGACATCCCTGCTCGGGCGCCATTTCGGTTATATCGAAGCATAAGCAATTAAAACACATTGAAATTTTAAATAACCATTCCTAATCAGATACGAAAATACATATACATACATTGTGGTAGATAATAGGTAATTATCAATCGGAAGCATAAGTTAACAAGCTCAAACAGAAACTTAAAAACAATGCCATTTGCATGACTTGGCGCCATTAAATGGCATTTCATAATGCAATATAAAGCAAGCAGATAACTCATATTATTGCAATATTGGTTGCTTTAAATCGAAAATATAAAGTTTGCATCTTAATAATAATAATAAAGTTTTTCGTGAATCGCACGCAAAATGCATTTTGTGGCAGTCACAAAGGAAACGACCTCGGCAGGTAACATATCCAACATATCATCGGGGCCAAGCTGGGCCACAGCAGGAAATCACAAATCAAAAGCGTTTTTGATTAATTTTGAATAAATGCAAATAGCAAATACATAAGATTCGCACATTTCGCCAAGGTTATCCAACTGACAGATGCACAAGCTCCGTATATCCATATGGCATGAGAATGGACACGAGCCAGTGTCTGAGCTGAATGCCATAGCTGGCGATAGAGTTGGAGATGGAGTTGAAGATGGAGATGGAGATGGGGTTGGAGTTAAAGATGGAGATGGAGTTGAAGCTCGATCCCGGCTGTGCCCGGCTGACCAAGGGCCAACAGACAGATATATATATATATACATATCGGGTAAAGACAGGGGCAAGGCACCGAGGGCTGGTCAAGTTTCAAGGGTTATGTTGGCCATGGTTTTAGCTACAGAGTTGCGTTCGCTGATTCCTTTCTTACGGCTGTCGCTTTTGATAAATTTGACGTGCAACATTGTGAGTTGTTGCCTTTTGTTGTTATAGTTGTTGCTGTTGTCATTTTGCTGTTGCTGCTAGCCGTTGAAAAATAACTTGTTGTGATAATTTCGCTGGGGAATTTGTTGCGTAAATATCAAAATAAAATTAATTTCGTTGATTTTTGCACAATTCCTTCGCTGGCTCTCATTTCGTTTGCATTCTGCGATACCCGAAACTACCCAGAGCCAGTGCCAGAGTCAGAGCCAGAGCCAGAGCCAACGCCAGAGCCAGAGCCAGAGCCAGGCCCACGGTGTCCGGATCTCTTTTATGAATGGGCAGCAGGTCGCCAGTTTCAGATGCCCATCTGTGTCGATCTTCAGTATGGACCAAGCATCGTTGTCTCTGTCTCTGTCTCTGTCTTTGTCTCTGTGTCTGTGTCTGTGTCTGTCTTTGTTTCTGTCTCTGTCCTCCGTTGCCGCTGCCGTTGTCTTTACCGCCGCACTCGCTGCACCGGAAATTGAAATTTTAAAAGTTTTGACGTTTGTTTTAGTTATTTTGTTTCCTTTAATTCATTCTCTGATGATGTTTTTTTTTTCTTCTCATTTCGATACATATGCACATTAAAAGCTACATATACATATCCTGTACCGACTATTAAGAAGTGATAAAAAAAAACAAAAAATTAAAAATAAATTCCGATTGCTTGTAAAAAGAAACTTTATTTTGAATACTTTTTAATTAATTAATTACCTTATTACACTAGTCTCATTTCTCAGAGTTATTGATTTTCTATTTAGAAAGTATTTATGAAATAAATATGGTATTAAAATAAAAGTTTAAAGCATTATGTAAGCGATTGATAAATATATAAAATACAAAAACAAAAAAATAGACAAGAGAAAGCATAAGTATTAAACGTGCATATACATAACAACGGTATGTATGGTATGTAACATATATGTGGGCAGCACCAACCTGTATGTACTTGTATGTATTGTATGTTGGAATATCATTTGCCTTTACGTCCGACTGTCGTATCTGTCCGTATAACGTTTTCCGTTTCCGTTTCACGTGCTTTTCAAATTTACATACCATACATGTTAACGTTGTTGTTGTCGTTGTTGTTGTAACTGATTGGGATATCAAAACTCAAACTAGATTTTGTATATGAATTATATTTATTTATATATGCAATTTATAATAATAATTATTTATGCTTCCTCTCGCAGGTTATAACTAAATTCAGAAATTGCATTACGTATAGATACTTAATTTAAAAGATTTATCTCATATTCGTTCATCATATAATTATATATTCAAAACGTTAGCTACAGCCCTCAGCTTATTCGACAAATTAAGTTTCCAGTTACAGACATTAATTAATTAGTTAATTTTCAAATAATCATAATAAAAGCCAATCTGATTTTCGTTACTACTAACAGTTAAAGTTAAGAGCGGAGATTGTTATAGCCAAAAATGTTTTCAAATTTTGTATTTATTTATAAGTGTTACGATTAACAAAAAAAAATCACCTTTCAAATTTGGAAATTCTAATTAGAAATAAAAATTTAAACAATATTATAGACAAAGTTAAAAAATTTTTATATCCTGAAACCATTGAAAATGAATTTTAAAAAAAAGTTAAATAGATGGCATATACGATTTCTTAAATTATTTTTTATAATTAAATATATTAATTTGTAATTCAAATTAATAAATTAATAGGCTCAATTCGTAAATAACTATTTTATATTGATTATTATTTTATTGTATTAAAACTATTGTTCAGATAAAAATTAGAAAAGAAAGTCTATTTACAATTTTTTAATTGAATTTATGTTTTGTATACATTTATTTTAAGAATAATTGATTTGTATTGCGAAATCGTAAATAAATATAAAGGGTATCTTGTAGTCGAACTTGTTGTGGCTGTAGTAAATCGATTCATAAATAATATTCAGTTGAAACAATGTTATGGAAATCGCATGTTATTAATAATTTATCATACAATTAATTGATTAATATTGTGACTTAGAGTATTAAATATTTGTAATGTACAATATCACAAAAGAGAAAAAAAAGTATCTATACACATTTATATTATGTATCTTACCATAAGTATCTGTATCTACATATGTATATATCTATGAGTGCTATGTATCTATGCTTCTATACATCTATACGTGTGTCTGTGTGTATTTATGTGTTGTATCTGTATGTATCCGCGTATCTGTATCTGTATCTCTTCGGTGCCTACATACATGTGTATCTTTGCATCCGTATGCGATAATCGGAATTACAGTCAATGTAACAGTTCAGCTCGTTTGACGGATTGACGCTTTGTCACTTTACATCTGTCTCGTGTCAGCCAAATTGTCAGTTGTTGCTATTTCCGTTATTGTTGCTCTTGTTGCTGTTGTTGTTGTTGTTGTTGCTGTTGTTGCTGTTGCTGCCCAGTGAACAGCGTTGGACAGCAATTGACAAATACCGTTATCTACGACACGTCAACAAAACGTTAACTGGGTTAAGCGACAAATGTGATGCAACATGAACCATTGCCAACTCTGCGCACTTGTATGTGTGTGGCTGTGTGTCTCTATGTGTGTATGTGTGCGACATATTGAACAAATAGAAAGAAAGCAAAAAAAACCAAATATAAAATAAATTAAAAAAGAAAACAAGTGCAAAATATTATAAATAAAATATTTGCATTTTTATTGAAAATTAAAATAATTTTTCGTGCAACGCGCGCTTTCAAACATTTGACACCACACACATACACACACATATACATACACACACACAGCTATATACATACAATTTACATACATTTATATTCCAATACACATTTTAAATAGAGAATTACGCAACATATGCATGCATATGTGAGCCTGTATATAATTGTATATGTATGTGTATATGTACAATACATAAGTATTTATATGTGTATGTATAAGCACGTGATTACATATTGAACAGCAAGTAATAAAAATAAATAAAATACATTTTTACATATACATGCATACATACGCATACATATGCACATAATAACAATTATTATAATAATAAAAGTTTGTTCCTGACTGATCGAAGTAAAAATACCCTTGCAGAACTCTGAATTTTCTCCAACAAATGATCCAAAATAACCAGCCGATTGTGATAAATTGTCATAAAATATTTGGTTAAAAATTAAACAAACAAAAAAAAAAAAAATGGTACCAAAAAATCATAAAATATTTATTAGAAAGAAGAAATTTATTCGTACGATTAGAATTAAATTTAAACTTTTATGATGAAAGACCGAATTAATATTTATAGTTAAATTTATAGAGTATTTAAAAGTTATCCTTTAATTTTTATTTAAATTATGTGTATATGTGTGTGTGTGTGTGTATGTGCGTATGTGTGGGTGAACGTATTGCTGATGCGTCAATTTGTTGTATGCAGATGAGTTGTCATGAAAGAGCCCACACTTGCCACTTGTCCTTGTCCCCATTCTGGATCCAGAATCACGCCGATTTCTAGTTTAAAGGGTGACCTGTCATAAAAATGGTTGTTGCTTCATTTGAGTGGCGCATGTGGCACGTCAAATCAATAGAGAGACAACAACAAAAAAAAAAAACTAAATAAATAACGAACGTAGAAAAAAAAAAAAATACAAATTGCAATTTAAATTATATGTAAAAGAGTAAATTATTCAAATACTCATCACTGTCAAACTGTCTGAAATCCAACTGAAAAACTGATGATGTTGGTTAGCAACTGTATGTTAATACACATACATACATACATATATACATACATACATACATATACATATATCTACGGTATGTTAACATAATAATTATAAACGTACACAAATGTAATACATTTTGAATGTGATGAATTGCTTAGTTTATATTTAAAATGTTTTTGTTTTGTTTGTCAAATCATTTTTGAAATTGAAATTGTGCTGAAACTCTGAAAAAAATGCAAAATCTTTAGAAAACATATTTTTCTAATAATATGTACATTATACAATAAAAATAAACGCTTTGAAACAAATTAATAAATATAACGAAGATTTTAAAAACTTTTAATATATTGAAATGAAATTTATTTATTTTTAATTGCTTTTAATTGATTGATATTAACAGGGTATTATTGCATTGCTTATACCCCATTTTAGAAATTTTTATAACATTTATCTTATATGATGCGCATATTTAAAAAAATTCGTTCATATTTGTATTTGGCCAAGTCGCCGATTGGCTGGTTAGTTTTTTTTTGGTTAGTCGGTTGAATTGTTGGGATTGTTTGGAATTTTTTAAGTATTTGTTTTTTTGGTTTGGATTTTTTTAATATTTGTTGGTTTCTGAAATTCGAGCTTCAATAAATTTGTCAACTGCAGTTTTAGTTGCGCTTTTAGCGCTGTCTGATGCAAATCATAAATATGCATTTTTCTGTTTTAAATCGAAACACAAGAATTGTTTATTTCAATGCGACACAAATTATTTGCTTAGCCAAAAGTTAAAAACAATTGTTGCGTTTGTTTTTAAAAAATAAAATCTCGGTGTCACATATGAAAATATATTAAAAAAAAAAAATAAATTAATAAATAAAGAAAACACGTGAATTGATTTAAAAATATTTTATTTTTATTTCTTTTTTTTTAATAGGAAACTTGGAACATTTAATTTAATTTATTATATAACTGAATATATATACATACATATATGTATATATATATATATATATATAAAAATAAAATTTATATAAAAAAAGAATAGAATTTATACAAAATTATTAATATTTAAGGCTTTAAGCGCTGCAACATATTTTACAATTGACATTTCTTTTTCATTTGTAATTTAAAAAAAATTGTATTTTAAATATTTATGTTTTCCTTTTAATGAGTTTTACTTTTTTTTTTAACTTTAGGAATATCTGAAATTAACAAAAAAAAAAAAAACAACAAAATAAGGCCTAATATTTTGCAAGTAAACCGCAAAGTTTTGAAAATCCCTTAACATTTCATTGACCTGACGGGAGGTGCGAAAAGAATGTGAATGCAACAAATGTTGTAGAGTTGTTGTATTTGGTTGTCGTTGTTGTTTTTGTTGTTATTGTTGTTATTGTTGTTGTAATGGTTGTTGTTGTTGTTGCTGTTGCATTTTGTTCGATATGCGAAAAGCGCATTAAACATTAATCGGCCACACGGAACAGATGGGAACACATCACAACTGAATAGAGAGAGAGGGAAAGAGAGAGTGAGAGAGAGAGAGACAGATAGATAACAAAGAGCTGCAGAGGTTGCAACACCAAGTGGATTTGTCACTAAAGCCGACAGCTTTGTGTGAGGCACAGATGTCTCGTTGCACTTTGTACCTCTACCTGTGTGCAACAGCAACAGCAACAACTGCAACTGCAACTGCAACTGCAACTGCAACAATGACAATAGCAACGGCAACAGCAATTGCATTTGTAACTCTGACTGACGCAGATACTGAGACATTGAGTGCGGATGTGGGTGTGGGTGTGGCAGCGGCAAGTGTCAATGGTGATTTGCATACGTAGCGTGTGGCATGTGTCTTTATATGGTTGCTGCTGCTGTTGCTGCTGCTGCGCGTGCAACTCATCATCATTTGTTAAGCCCGGGATAGGGGTAGAGTACGCTACGGCTTTCGGCTTTCGGCATTTCGGCATTTCGAGTGGCAAGTGCGGGTGCATCCGTGTGATGGGCTGCCATGTGGCAGGTTCCAGTCTCGTGTGTCGTATCTTTAAATCACAACAGACGCTGTCCGTGACGCTGCCACCTCACTTTCATTATCCGCAACAACAACAACAATAACAAAAATATATATATCTACAATAACTAAAAACAAAAACAAAGACAGAACGGAACAACAAAACGAGACTTTAAGCCGTTCTTCTTTGCCTTTGTCTGTTGGTTCTCAGGTCTCAGGTCTCAGGTCTTGTGGCTCTCTGGTCTTTGGGCCTTTGGGTCTTTGGGCCCGTGGGTTGGGTATTACCTGCACCCTGAATACTTTGAACACCCGGTTGTTGCTCAATTTTTATGCTGACTTATTGTTGGCAATTTGTTTGTGATGGGCCTAAGCCAACGTATCGGCCATTCAATGCGAGAGTCGAGTTTTCAGTTATAAAATAATACTTACTTCTGCGTTATAACCCATAAGATGGCCCAGAACAGGTAACAGTTCCTTATATTATAGTATATATTTAACAAGCATTAAAAGCGCTTAAGCATCATTAGCCAAGAACATGAAATAGTCCCTAAATGTGTGAAATTATTTATTGCACTATAGCCTGGTCGATGCGTTTATTGGCCAACTGAATTTCAGTTAAGATAACGAAATTAACAAAAATCGTACTTTGTTCAAATTAAAAGAAAAAACAATAAAAAAAAATAACAATAAGTAGAAATATTAAATTTCATAGCTAGATAGATGAAGGACACACACACACACACACACACACATACACACACACACACACATAGTAGAACATATACATATTTTCATACGTCTACCAATAATATAATATTAGAACATTTTCCTTTTTTTTTTTGGCTTTTTTTTCTTTGTTTATCCATTTTGTTGCTTAGTGATATTTGCACTCTTGAGGCGTTTCAACAACGAACAAACGAACAACAACAACAACAACAACAATGAAATGAATAACTGCAACAACAAACAAACCAACGAACAACAACAACAATATCAACAACAACAACAACAACAAATGGGCACGCATCAACGCACTGGAGAACAGGACACTGGATGCGTGGGGAAGCGAGTCAGGGATGGAGTCAGGGGAGGAGGGAGGGGGGTCGGGATGGTGGCAAATTGGTAAGGACGAGTGTAAGTGTCGTGTGTCAAGTGTCGACGCTGACGACGCAAGTGTCAAGCATCTGGTCCAGAGACTTGAACCTGGGAGCCAAATCTCTTCCAGGCGCTGACGTTGCAGGTCACCGCCCAATTGTTGTTGTCATCCAGCAAAATGAACGTTGAACGGTTGAACGCTGGCGGTGGGGGGGGGGGGGGGGTGGCAAGTATATGGGCGTGAGAATGGGTGTGGTCGACAGTGCTGTGGGGTTTGGGATTGGGCAGATATGGAGACTATATACTGATTGCTTGACCATGGCAACCAAAGCGAGTGGCACGCACACCAGCGCAAATAATCATAATAAAGTGGAAGAAGAAGAAGACGAAGAAGCAGAAAGCGTAGAAGAAGAAAATGACGAAGACGAAGAAGAGGAAGAAAAGCTAAATAGAGAAGGGGGTGGAGTAGCAAAATAAGAATAAGAAGTAGCAGAAGAAGTAGCATTGTATGTAGCTCCTGGTGGTGCCATTGAGTGGGTGGTTGGGTGGTTGGGTGGTTGGGCGGTTGGGTGGTGCCATGGCCATAGGAAAAATCTTATTTCACGCTGTAAACCGCTAGGGAACGTGCCAAACACCGCAAGCAATAAATGGGATGATGGCGATGAGCAGAAAAAATTGCATGAGGCGGCCAGTTGGACGAACAGCAGGATATGCGGACGACAGGACGACAGGCGAAACATGGTGACATTGTAATAATTATGCCAAAGATTATCCTTAGACCCGTGCACACGCACACGCATACACACACATGCAACAGAGTGAGAGAGAGAAGGCGACAGCAGCTAAGAAGAAGCATTAAAAAGAAAACAAAAAAAAAAAGAACAACAAAACGGTAAAATGAGTGAGAGTGAGCGTGCGAGTGTGATAGATAGATAGGTAGATGAATGAAGAAGAAAAAGAAGGCGAAGAGGAAGAAGAAGAAGAGGCGATGACTGTGCCGCAGGATATGGCAACACGATGAGAGCGCAGGACACACAGCATCGCAAGCAACGTCGCGACGCTGCCAGCCGCGGGCGATTCGCGTTAAGTAGATGAGCTTCAATTTGTGTGCCTCCTCTGACCCGGGCACGTTAGTCCTTCCGTCCGACTACCTTTTGTCCTTCCGTTCATTTGCTACGTCTACACATACACGCACACACACACACACACACAGTGGGCATTGTTGGCAAAGGTCCTGTGCTGTCGTCAACGCCTGTTGATGTTGATGGCCTCCGCACACGGCGGATATCCTGTAACCAGATTTGCTCTATGTGATTAAGTAAGTCATTGAGATGGTCTCGGCACCGATAAGCCCATCCAGACCCACAGAGTCAGTCAACCTATGACCCAAAAAATCCACCTACTCGACATCGTCTTCGTCCTCGTTCTCGTCCTCGTCCTCGTCCTCGTCCTGTTTAACATTGCTGTTGTTGTTGCTGTTGTTGCTGTTGTCGCGCTTGTTAATTGTTGTTGTAGCGCTTCATGATGTCCTTTGGCTTTTATCGCCTTCGCATCTTAAAGTTAACAAAAATCAAAAAAGGAAAAAAGCGAGTAAAAATTGAGAAAAATAAAAAGCAAAAAAAAAACAAAAAATAGATACAAAAAAAAACATATATAATACATACATATATATGTGTATGTGTGTATATATTTATATATGTATATACTAAAATGAAAACGAGATTTCGAATAGATTCTCGGCCGCCGTTGTAGCTAAGCTAATTAACGAGCTCGAACCGAAATATTTGCACAGTGGTTAAAAAGTTAGATATTGGCAAATATTTTTAAAAAATGTAAGGTCACGTCGCTTATTGCAATTGTTTTTTTTTTTAATTTTTTATTTATTAATATATATTGAATTCCAAGTATTTGTATGAATAGAAGTTTTTTAAAATTTTGTTTTTATATTTGACTTGTTTTTTTGATTATAAATTTTTTTTTGATATTTCTTTATAGACATTGAATTAAATGTACAGACACAAATTTGAGATTTTCTTCTCTTTTTTTTATTAAATATAGTAATTTTTATTTATTGACTTAAATAAAAGGTATGCAACTTGCTTCCCCTTGAATTGAAAATTTTGTTGCTTTTATTATATTTAATAATATAATTAATTTGTAATTTCGGATAGTTTTACGAAATTAATTTGTACTAATAACATAATTTGAGTATATATTAATAAATAATAATAATAATAAATTGTTATATATAAATAAAATGTTTAACAGGTTGATTCTTAATGGAATATTTGAGATTAAAGCAATTTGTTTTTTATCCTTTGTTGTTTCTATAATAAAAAAAGCTAAATGAAAAAAAAAATAAAGGAAAATTGATTGAAAAATAAATTTTTGTTGCTGGAATTTTCGCACAAACAAAAATATCGATTGCAAGAGGCATTTAAAGTTTTTAAATAAATTTGGTGACACTGTGCAGCGATCTGTGGCCTGTGACTGCCAAACTAATTTCATTCGTTTTCGTTGTGGGCGTGGCAGACATAGCACTCGTGACAAAAAGATGGACAGCCAAACCCCGGCAGCTCCGCTCGTCCCGCTCGTCCCGCCGCCCCCCATCCAGCCAACCATCCATCCATGCACAAAAACCCCGCTAAAACACAAATGGCAGGCTGCCTGATAGACAGACAGGCAGACGGACAGGCAGACGGACAAACAGACAGCTGCCCAGATGGTTGTGCATTGGGGTACGGTTACTCGGGAGCTGAAAGCCAGAAGCTAAGAGCTGGTAACTGGTAACTGGTAACTCGTAACTGGTAGTTGGTAGTTGGTAGTTGGTTGTTTGGTTGTTTGGTAGTTGGTCGTTTGGTAGCTTGGCTGATGCGAGAGTCGGGTGACAGTTGGGCGACAGTTAGTTAGCTAGTTGGAGTGCCGGCGGTTATGCCAATGCCGTAGAGCAGCCATTGTATGCTATATGGATTTTTATTGGTAGGGTCTCTCCACGTGCATAGTTGGTTTGTTTGTTTGTTTGTTTGTTTGTTAGTTTGTTAGTTTGTTAGTTTGTTAGTTTGTTGGTGTGTGTGCTGCGTGTTGTGTTGGTTTTAGATCCCATCAGCAGTCGCTGTGGCAGGCGAAACTGTTGGCGACTTGACTGACTGACACGGACATGAAACAAACGAAACAAAACTGACACTTCAAGCGACAGCGGTGTTGCATACAGACAGACAACAGACAACAGACATTAGACATTAGACAAACAACAACAACAAGAGACAAAATAAAAATCACGAAAATTATTTGTGTTTTTAATGAGCAAGGAAACTGAAAAAAATTGCTTTTTTCTAAGAAACAAAGAACAACAACAACAAAAATCACACCCCCTCTCCACCAACAAAATTGAAATGGAAACGGAAAATCTCATCAAAAAATCACAGTCGCGTCACAAGTCACACAAATTGTCATAAGCAACAACAACAACAACAAAATAAATATGTATATGTATATGTATATGTATATGTAAATGTATGTATGTATGTATTAGTAGTAGCTGAAGCAATTTCAAACTTATTTACAATATTGAAAATCTGAAATTGAATTTCTTTTTTTTTTTTCTAATTAGCTGCAGGCAAAGCAATTTGCCCGCAAGTGTGAAAACTAATCCCAGTTTCAGTTTACAATATTCAAGACTAAAATTAGTTAAGAAATTAATTTCTTGGCCACAAAGTTCATTGTACTTAATAAATATGAAACACAAGCGACACATGATATCCACATGAAGTTAAGGCAAAATTTCACTATTACTGGTTGAGAATTATAATAAAAATATTTACAAGAGCGTGTGCGGATATTATTACTTATTAGATCTAAAAATAAAACATTTGCATTTGATTACAATATTAAACTTAAATATCTTGACTTATCAAAATTTCATATTCAATATTAGATTATAATATAAAAATAATTATAATAATTATTTTAATTTATTTTAATATAAATTATTGTAATAAAATACTTTTCATATTTATTTCTGGAAATGGGAATTGACATTTATAGTACAATACAGGGTATTCAGTATTTGGTAATAGTTTTGTTACTGTCCTTGCTGTGATAGCATGTGGTAGGAGCTGTGGGTGGAGTTGAGAGGTGAGAGGAGTTGCGATGGCTGGTGGGGATATTGAGACCGAGTATCGCTCTGTTGGTAGGTGCTAAGCCTTCGATTACACTAGCATTAGCTGTCATCATCACCATCGTCATCGACATAGACATCGTTATCGTCATCGTCATCGTCATCGTGCGCCTTTGATTAGATGTGACCGCAAGATACTTGCACGTTTATTAGATTCCATTAACTGATTGCGAATGCATGCGCCGTGTATGTGTGTGTATGTGTGCATGTAAAGAAAAAAAACATTAGCCGAACCACGCCCCTTACAAGCTAGCATGCCAACCATTGCCTTAGCCGAGCCATAAAACCGGACTATCGAAATCTATTCAATTAAAATGCAAAACTCATAAATCTCATAAAATATTGCAGTTTAATGCAACAATTTTGCTTGATACGCTCGTTGTTGTTGTTATTGTTATTGTTGTTGTTGTTGCTGTTGTTGTAATGTTTCATTCGTTGTCTAATTTGTCATATTTAGCCAAGATTGCAATCACGGTATAATATTGTTGTAAATCGATTAATGCTATCGATAAGCGTTTCGCTTAGCTTCCACAGAAATTGTTGAGTAACTTTTGTAAGTTTGCAAACAAAGTTTAGTTAAATGTTTTCATTTGGTTGCATTTTAAATAATTTAATACTTTATGCGCAAGTATAGTTTATTAATATATAACAAAAACATTTAAAAAAAAACAAAAAAAAAATACTTTTAATAACTTTAGCAGCATGAATGGTTTTGTTATTAAGTAATAAAGTAATTACAATTTAATCCCATGCACACAGGCGCACATAAATACCATTAATACATACACTTGCATGTATGTATGTATGTACATACACATAATATGATACATATGCCCATATAATTATTTATGTACATACATATATGCATATTGATGTATATACCCATTTATATAGAAATTTTCATGCGAGCAAACACAACATGTCACATCCATATACCTACATACATACATACATACATTTAAGCATATGTACATATGTACATACATGTGCACATAAAGCCAATTCAGGCATAAAAACAATATGCAAAGCGCATAGTGTGTAATTAATGCTTTCGTTATATTATGTATGTATGTATATGGTATGAGGCATACGTATGTATGTATATACTACAATGTGTATGTGCTGTGCACATTCGCCTTTATTTTTTGCAGTGTATTCCCATTTTAAGAATATATTTACTAGATTATAATAACTCATTTATTTAAAAATTGACATTTTCATATTTTCATATATTCAAGTTTGCGATCAATCAATTTTCATATTCCCATCTCATTTCGAAAATTGTATAAATACATATATACATACATACTCATATAATATAATAATTATTTGACAATATATAAATTTTTATATTCGTAATAGATTCTCTTTTTTATTTAAACATTTTAGATAACTGTAAACTATTTATTATATTATAAAAGAAAAATCAAAGCTTAAAAAAATATGCAAAAAACTTTCCTTTAAATTTAATTCAATATAGTTTTAACTTTGCTTTAAAAAATAATTAAACTGTCAACTTTAATGCAAGTTTTTTATTATTATTATTGAAAAAGTTCAGTTCCTCAAATTAAGTTGTAACAATTGTATAAATTGTATGTACAAAAATTCTGATGAAAGTTAATAATAATATCAATAAAAGAGAAAAATAGACGTATGTGTATGAAAATCGATATAAATACTTGTGTATGTATAGTATATAGTATATGAGCTACTGGCATACTGTGTTATAAGACAAAAAAAAAGGAAAATAATAATAATAAATAATATTGACTGAATGTTTACATTGACTGCAGTGCAATGGTAAAATGAAAGCAAACAAAAATGGCGGAAAAAAATGAAAGAGGAAAAAATGGCAAATAACCGCATAAGGTTGATGTGCATATGCTTAAAAATTGAAATTCAAATATTTACCGAAACAGCAGAGGCGTAAAATTGTTATTATTATTTCTATTATTATTATTATTGTTATTATTAATATATTATATTATTTATATTATTTGTGCAAATGAACCGTAGAGCAAATGAACAAAAAAAATAAAAATATATATATAATTGACAGCAAAAAAAAAAGATTAAATACATAAAAATAAATGAAACAAAACAAAAAGAAAAACATCAAGTTGAATAAAAATAAATTAATATATCAACGCACAGAAACAATAATAAGAAAAAATAAATGAAAATAAAAATAAATAATTAAATGGAAAAGGCAAAAATATGCAACATGTACATGCCACATAAATATGTATGTATATTGTATGTGTTCTCATAGTTGTCGCCATTGTTATTGCTATATTTGCTATATTGTTGTTGTTATTGTTGCTGTTGTTTGTGTTGCTGCTGCTGATGTTGCTGTTGTCATCACCATCAACGAGTTGCCATTGTCGCCAGTTCTCGTTAATTCAAATATTTATTTATGGCAATAATGACAAAATACATTTTGCCCATCACCACGCGGCAAAAAACAAAAAAACCAAAAAAAAAAAACATGAAAATGAATAAAACAACAAAACAAAAAAACGATGCATAGCTATTGTCGACTAGATAATACTCTGTATTTTAAGTGTAACTATTGTTAAGCAATTTTATAAAAGCAATTATTATGATTGAGAAAATATTTCATAAGTATTTTATTATAAAAATATTCGAAATTGCATGATAAATTAATTGTAAATTCATATTAAAAAATGAAATTATTTTTATTTAAATAAACATTTTTATAATTTAACTAAACTGAAAAAAAGACAGGGAATTTTAATATTAAAACAAAATTGAGAAATTGAGAAATTGTGTGCAACAAAAATCATTTGACAATTGTAATTGTAATGTAGAAATTCAGTTTAAATAAAACTTATTGGCAAATACACGTAAAACAAATATCCGATGATAACAAATAATAAATAATATACAAAAAAATAGAGATAATAATAATAATAGAATATTAAATATTTTAAAAAAATTATTAATATTATTATTATTATTATATTTATTATTATTATATTTATTTCCATTGCAGTTGTGCTGGCCACAAGCATTAAGTCTTTCCATTATGTTTTTCTTACTTTTTTTAATAGTGTCTTTTGTAGTTTGTTGTTGTTGTTTTTTCTGTTTTGTTTTTGTTATTTCTTGGCTTGAAGACCAGTGGCCAAAATGTGCGACACGCTCGTCGCGCAGTTCAATGGACGTAAACGGAACGAAGCCGTGGAGGAGGGGGGTACGAGTTCAGGTACAAGTGCAAGTTGTATGAATGAGCCAAGCCATAAACATTAAGATTGGTAGGTGGAGGAGCTGTAGTAATGTTGCAGGTTGCAAGTTGCTGGTTGCCCGTTGTTCGTTGCAGGTTGCTGCTGCTTGTTGCTGTGGTGCATCAAGCAACATCAAAGAGGAGGCAACACACGACTGACATAATCGAGACAACAATGTTGCCGGACAGCAGTGCGAGTTCCTCCAGTTGTGCTTGGACTGGAACTGCTGCTGTTGCTGCTGTTGCTGCTGCTGCTGTTGCACCAATGCAATTTCATTTTAAAAGAAAAATTAACGCGAATTATAAAAAATAACCAGAAAGTGCACAGAGCATGCAAAAGAGATAGAAATATTTAAGAAAATGAAAAAAGGCAGAAGAAAGAGCGAGAGGGTAAGAAAGAGTGGCCATAGTGCAGGCTGCAAAAAGAAAACAACGGCAGCAACAACAACTACAACAAATAATTGGTAATCTTGCTGATATAATGATAATCGCAACAGCAACAACAACAACAACAACACAACAATAACTACAGAAGCGGTCCGCAGTCCAGTCAGAGCCAAAGCCACAGCCAGAGCCAGAGCCAGAGCCAGATCCAGCTACAACTTTAGCCTTAGTTTCAGCTTTAGCTACAGCTCCAACTTTAGCTTCAGTTGCAGCTTCAGTTTTAGCTTCAGTTGCAGCTTCAGTTGCAACTCCCGAGTCAAGAGCCGGAGCGAAATGTTAACGTGCGCTCAATGTCCTCATTGAAGTGAAGGTAAAAATGGCAACGGCAGCCGTCGCAGTTGCGACGTGTCTGCTGCATGCACCATGGCCATTTGGGGATTGGTTATGGGAGCAGTGTATATAGATATATATATATATATATATATATATATATATATATACAGATATGTGTGTGTGTTTTCGAAGAGGGGGTATCTTCTGGGCAGGCACTCTCGACCTGCTCTCAACCGCGCTGCTACGTGAGCAGCACGCGGCGTGATTACGGCCAGTTGCGGTTTCAGTTCAAACTGCGGCGGTCTCCACGAATCGAAATAACGCAAGCAATTTTCAATCCACTGCCAACAACAACAACAACAACAACAACAACATCTTATGTATATACCATCTTGATTCAGAGCATACCCTATAAAATTTATCTTAAAAAATAAAAACAGAATCCTTTCAGTAACTTGCACAATTTAACTAAAATTAATAATAAAAATTCGATATTTGTAAATTTTAATTAAATGTAACTAAAAACAAAAATAATTACCACAATAAATGAAAATAACAAAATATTTTTACACAATAATTTTTATGTATGGACTTTTAAATTTATGGTTAAATTAGTTCGAATTTTTTTTAACAAAATCAATAAATAAATAAATAAGAAACTACTTTTTAAATTTTTTGTTTTGGAACATTTAAAAAAAAGTTCCAGATACTCTTCAAATGAGCTAGGCTTTCTTCAACCAATTGGCACCTTATCTTCGACATAACAATAAAATACTTAATATTATTTGATAAAATATTTATTTAAATCATATACAAATTGTATGTGTACACTTGTGTTTTTTGTATATTTAATAAAAATCTGAATTATTATGCAATTTAAATGCAAACTTGTAACTTATTTATTGAATTTTTTTCAGTGAATTCTTTTACGAAATTTAAAGAAATATCGTATATTATTGTATATGTGTCATATATATATAAGATTCTGTCAATTCGAAAAAAGATAAATATAATTATAAAAATAAATTAATAATATAAAAAAGTTTTTAAATTGAATTTAAAGAATTTCAAATTTGATTTTGATGATAAAACAAATAGAGCCAATGCAATAAATATCTAAGTGAACGATAGAAGTGAGTTGTGTATACCCTACCATAATACAAGTACAGGGTACAACATCAGCGGCAATTGCAACTTGTGGATACTCGACGTGCAATTCAAATGCCAACTCAGGCAGCGAACATAAACATAATTTCATATCTGGAAAGCGCAGCAGCATATAAAAACTACAATATAAGAGTCTATACTGTCTACAGTCTACGGTCTACAGTCTACAGTCCACACTGTCTACAGCCTATAGTCTGCGGTCTGCGGTCTACGGTCTACGGTCTACAGAGTGCACAATCTTCAGTCTACATTGCAGCGTCTACAGTCTACAGTCTACGGTTTACAGTCTTTATAAATGGGAAGCGGGCTTGGGTTATGCCATTGCTCGTTGAGGACTTGGGGGTTGGGGATTGCAGATTGAAGATTGAAGATTGATGGATGGGGGCTAGGGGGTTAGGGGGCTTGGGGTTTCGGGTGTGCCGCAAAATCAAAATAAAACGATGGGCGTTTATCGTTATGCGAACTGAATAACTTCTGGAAGTTTGTTTTCCATGTTTTCCTTTTATATAAACGAAATATATACATATACATGTATATATATGTATATATCTAGATACGATATATATATTTATATTTAGTATATATTTTTATTTTAATTTGTTTGCTTTTTGTTTTATTTTTTATTTTTTTTGTTTTATGTTTTGCTGCTGTTGCTGAAATCTGAAATCTGGAACTTGGTTGGTTGGTTGTTGCATTGACTATTACCAATTCAAGACCAAGCACCTACTGGCGCACCTCAGCCCTCCCCATTGCATCAACCCATCCCTCGGCACATCACCTGCACTGTAATGCCGTCAACCAATTCCACCTTCAGCTGCTGCCGTTTGTATATGGCAGTTTGCAATTGAAACGTGCCACCGAAACGTAAAGTTTCTTTCGACTGTTTTCTTGGCTTTAGTTTTTTTTGGTTTTAGGTTTTGGTTTTCGTTGATATTTTTTTCCCTCTTACATTTTTTTTTTGTTTTATTTATTTATTTTTATCTTTACTTTATTTTTTTTAGTTTTTTCGTCTTAGATTGTATTTTTGTTTTTTGTTTTTTTCGTTTTTTTCGTTTTTTCGTTTTTTCCTTGCCTGAGCTTGAAAATTATTTCCTGTGTGCGCCTTCTTTTCATTTGGGCTTCTTCTCTTTCTTAATATATATGTATGTATATACATATCTTTTTTGTGTGTCTTTGTGTGTGTTTGTATGTATGTATATGTCGTATCTGTATTTGTGCAGCCATTGAAGCTTGCCAAGCAAAGCAAAGTTTTTGTGCTTAGTTGGATACTCATGCCATATACAAGTATCACTCCCGCTCCCGCTCCCGCTCCCGCTCCCGCTCCCGCTCCCGCTCCCGCTCCTGCTTCTGCTTCTGCTTCTGCTCCTGGCACCCATCACATGAGTATGAGTACGGGGACGAGTACGAGTACGCTGTTCGATGCTTATCGATACATATGGTTTTTTGACTTGGTTTTAGGTGGGACAGAGGCAGAGGTAGGGGCGGGGGCAGGGGCAGGGGCAGGGGCACTAGATGCTCTGGCCAAGGATTTGCTCACAATTCACAATACACAATTTGCAACTTTGGTAAAGTTTTTGCCGGCAAAAGTTGTAACCTTGAGAAAGTGAGCTAAGAAATGAATTTTACTCAAAGGAAAAACAAAAAAAAAAAAAAAAATTAAAGAAGAGAGTTTTGTATATAGTTATTGTAGTATAATATATGCACATTAAATATTCATGCATTTGTTTATTTGTATCCTAAAAAAAAAAAACTCAACATCAACAACAATAACAACAAAATTGCGATAATTGTCAGTTTCGGAGTTTGAGTTTTCAGTTGGAGTTGGAGTTGGCGTTGGAGTTGGAGTTGGAGTTAGCCATCATCAGTGGGAAATGAAATATTGTAAGCAGGAGGCAGCCGTGTTGCATGTTCAACTTTTCTACTTACAATGTGTTGAGTATTATTAGCTCTGGGGGCATTTACAGTCTATTTAGTTGGGGGATTTTTATGCAGCGGGTCATTAGCAGAACCTTTTCATAGCTCTCTGTGGCTCTCTCGTCAGCCGTTAACGTTTTGGCTAATTAGCTTTTGGTCTTTTTGTGCGTGCACCGTTTCAACTGGTTGCAAGTAAGTATTTATTATTATTATTCCCTTTTTTTTGTTGTTGTTGTTGTTGGTTTTTTCCTTTCTTTTTGTTGCCCTCTTTATTGTTATTGTTGTTGTTTTCGTTGTTATTATTGTTATTGTATTTTTGCTGGCCATTTGCCATTTGCCATTTTCACATTTTCACATTTGCCATTTGTCGCTGTTGGCATCGTTGGCGTCGCCGTCGTCGTCGGCTTCTAATGAATTTTCAATTGTTAGTGCCGTTTTATGAGGTGTCCCGTCGCGCACTTTGTTGCGCAACGCTAGACGGAATGCTTCCGAGCAGCTTCTGTTGGCGCTGTTAATGTCGACTGCAAATCTAATTACAAATCACAAATGGCCAAAACGCTCGAAATGGCCCATAAAAACGGCGGCCAGTCGAGCGCATTACGCAAAACGTTGCCACAAATGCTACATGCAATACATACCATCAAAAGTTGCACACACACACACACACACACACACACACACACACACACACACACACACACACACACGCCGAGTAGAACGCGGAACATTAGCGGAAAATTGAAAACCCGCGGACGATCGCCACTGCCATAAAATCAATCCATGTAAAATTTCAAACCAGCTGAGCACCGTACTCAATTATACCCTATAAAACTTAAGTCCACGGCAAATCGCATATGAGTTAATTAATTAACTTTGAATCAAAAATGCATTAAGTTATTGTAATTTTTAATTTAAATTAATTACAAATAAATTCGTAAATTTACTTTTTAAAGAATTTTATTGAAATCGCTCCAAATCGGTTTGGTTAAGTTTATATTTTCAATCAATTCAAATTCTAATTTTTTTTGCATTTTATGTAAATTGTATTAAAGGACTCGATTAATCTCTTTTTAAATCTAAAAAATATGAAATACATTATTCTTAAATTTAAGATTGTTTTAAATAAATAATGGTTCTTGTAATAAAAATTAAATACCCATTTGTAATTTTTGATTGATGGTTTGCAGGGTATACAAATTGAGTGATATTATTGAATACGGCGACGGTTGATGAGTAACTGTTGAGTAGCGGTTGAGTAACTGTTGAGCCAAGTGATGAGCTGCTCAATTGAATTACATAGTTAATGTACGCCAAAGTTGTTGTTACGTTGCCACCGTTGCGACAATGCTGCATGCATCGTAGTAGTAGTTGTTGTTGTTGTTGTTGCTGCTGTGCAATTATTGTTGCTGCCGCGTATGTGCATTACGCATACGCCATGCTTGCCCAATCGGACAAGCATCAAATCACAAATGGCGCCAACTTAGCTGGACTCCAGTCGGGTGCCAGCGCACGTGACCGTCCCTCGACGGAGCGTTGAGCGTGTTCTGGTCAAGTTGAAATGCAAATTGCAACTTCCGTCAAATTGTTGCAGCTGGCGGTGCTTTTCATATAACGAGCAGCCGCCCATGGGCAATCATGCTTATATTGTGTTGCCAGTTGCCAGTTGCCAGTTGCCTGTTGCCTGTTGCCTGTTGCCTGTTGCCAATGGCACTGGTAATGCCAATGGCAATGGCAATGGCAATGGCAATGGCAATGGCGCTGGCCATGTTGCATCTTCAACCTTTGGCATTACAAGCTGAACCTGAACCCAACTCTGGCACTCAATCACACGTAGTCAGCTTCCAGATTTTAGATTTCAGTTCACCAGCAGCTGCCCAGTTAACCAGTTGACCAGCTGCCTAGCTGGACAGCTGCCCGGCTGCCCGGCTAATGAATTATGATCCGAAGCGTTCGTTTGCGTCTCGTCTCTGTTGGCATTTCGACAAATGATCTGAAACTTAAAACCAAAACCAAAACCTAAACTCAAACTCAAACTCAAACTGAAACTGAAACCGAAACTGAAACCGAAACCTTCACACTAAAAATTTTAACTGCAATTTCTGTTTGAGGCTGACTAACTACCGAATCCAGGTTTTCTTTTTAGTTTTTTTTTTTTAGTGTTTTGTTTTTGTTTTGGCTTTAGATTTGGCTTTTTCAATTGATTTATGTGTCGGCCAAGTTTTTGCTTCAGTTCTTTTCTTTCATTTTCATTTTTATTTTTATTTTTACTTTTTGTTTTTTAATGGCATGTTACACTTTTAATGCCTTTTAATGTTCGTTTAAGTCTTGCGCTCCATTTGGGCTTCTTCTTAACATTTTCTTTATTTTATTTTTATTTTTTTTTTTTATTTCTTTCGGTTCGTTTTGCTATTTTCTTTAGGAGACATGCAACTTTTGCTTGCTTTTTTGCTTTTGTTCTTTTGACTTGATTTATGAAAAAACTTGCAGCTAATAAATGTCATATAAATGTGTGCGTGTGCGTGTGCATGTGTTTGTATGTGTGTGTGTGTGACCTCCAACATGGACACGCCTCAGCTGCACACAACAGCATCCCAACCGTCCTACCACCCCTTGATGCCAACTAACAGAGATTGTGGCCAAAATTGTTGGCAGCTCCTTATCACATTCGCTAGCTGGTTAGAAAATTTTCTAATTACAAAACTAACATTTACAATGTAACTTAGAGACAAGTACACTAACAACAATAAGTGTGTGTGTGTGTGTGTGTGTGTGTGTTTGTATATGCAAACAAAAGCGTTAGATGTTAGTGCTGGGCATGAGAATGGACTGGCAGTCGTATGTATGTGTGTCTGTGTGTGTGTGAGCTAAAAACAGTGGCAGGACATTGATGCAACAAGTTGCATACACAATTAGCACACACACACACACACAAACACATACATACACACACATCTCCATATATATCTATACATGTACCATGGTATGTATATATATGTGATTACATATATGTATATATATATAAAGAGAGAGACAGCGAGAGAGCGAGAGAAAGAGTAAGGACATTCATATGAGCAACGAGTGGAGCTCTCGTCTTGGTCCTTGTGCTCCTCTTCTGGGGGGGCATCTCTGGGCTTGCCTCTGTGGCATTTGCAGGAAGCGTCTGTTTAACTTTCAAGTGCTGCTCTCTACGATACTCATAAAATTTCCTCCAGGTAATTTAAATGCGTGTCTATGTGTGTGTGTGTTTATGTGTGTGTGTGTGTGTGTGTGTGTGTTTGAGTGAATCTACATACATATATTGTTATTGTGGCACTGGACCCGAAACTGTGCCTGGACACGCATTACAGCATAAAGTTGTGTCCTTTCGTTATCCTTATTGTTGCTGTTGTTGTTCTCATAGTTGACGTACGACCATGTTGCACTTTTGGCCACTTAAAAGCTATACCCTAACCGGAACTGGGGTATATCTAAATTCTGTTGCCACATACTCAAATATGTATGTTATATTAAAATAAAAAAAAAAAAAAAAAATTCGCAAACTGAAAGTGTTGCATTATAAATAACATATTATTTTTTACCATGAATTATTTAAATAAAAATGATTTCTAATAAATATTATTATGAATAATTTGAATAAAAAATATTTTTCTGTTATTGTCTTTAATTTGAAAATATTTCTAATACATATTCAATAATTAAATGATTGCAAAAATAACATTTCGCAGTTTATTAAAATTAAAATTTTAAATTATTAATGTTATTTAAAATAAAAATTTATTAATTATTTCAGTTGATTTTATTAAGATTTAGATTATGTTTGAGTTTTATTTCGTTTAGTGCTTACAAATTACAATTGTTATAAATTAAATTAAAAGCTTAATTACAATTATTAATTTTATTATTATTATTATTAAATTTATTGTTGTTATGTTATATTATTTATATAAATATTAATATTATATTTATTCTATTATTAGATTAAAGTGTATTGAAACTTCGTTTTGATTTATTTGCAGAGGTTTTTAGTGCTTGGATTGGCGTAGAGAACATTGCTGTCAATCTTATGATTGTTGTTGTTTTTGTTGTTGATGCTGTTTGTTGTTGTTGTTGTTGTTGTTGGTTGTTGTTAACGTTGGATGTTGCTTTGATTTGCTGCATTTAATGAGCGTTGCCGTTGCGCCTGCAAGTATGCAGCTAAATTTTGTCAAACGCATTAAAACGTTATTAAGCGCTGCCCCAGAGCAACACACAAAATATGCATGTGTGCGTATGTGTGTGCGTGTGTATGTGCGTGTGTGTGTTTTAAATATTTAATTATATTTAGCTGCCTTAAGTACTTACAGTTTTGCGCTCTTAGTGACAATGATACAGACACCGGTGCTTCAACAAATATATATTTAATTGTATGTGTATGTGTGTATACTTATGTGAGTGTGTGTGTGTGTGTATATGCCTCTGCGTGTGGATGGCTGTGTGGACAACGTTGCGTATGATTAACATTTGCGCTTCGACAGTTCAAAACTGGCCGACGGCAAAAGCATTTTCCAATGTGTTGCAAGTTGTGTTGTTATTAATATTGTTGTTGCTACAATATGCTATATACATTATATATATTAAAATTTTTTTTGTTGCCTTTGGTTTATTGCTGCTGCTCTTATCTCAATTTTATCTAATTTCTTGCGCAAGAATAATTTTAATATGCCCAGACAAATTGCAAATTAACTAAGCCCAGCCCAAGCTCAGTGCCATACGGCAGAAGGAGTTAAAAATGCCAGACACACTTTATATACTATGTATTATAGTTTTCCCACATACATACACACATGCATACATATACATTCGTATGTGCATATGAACATATCATTTCATAAATAATTTTTATAAAAACTTGTTAAAGTTCAAGACAACAAACGAGTAAATAAATAAATGGCAACAAACCCAATCTTAGTAGAAATAAAAGAATAAATGTAAAAAAAAGACAGAGAAGAGAAGAAAATCAAAATAATAAAAGAAATACATATACTTAAATACATGTACTTGTATATGTATGTGTATATATATGTATACGTATGAGTGTATTTGCTCGTATGTTGCAACTATCATATAAGGTTATACCATATACGAGAAGGATATGCGCATCCATGGCCATCTATATGACTTTATGCCCTGCGGCACAAAGTAAACACACTTTTTCTTCTCTTTTCGTATCTTTTCCTTTCTTTTCCCCTCGTGTTGTTGTTGTTGTTGCTGCTGTTTTATTTTCATTTTATTCTCATCTTCATCGTAATGTGCTACAAACTAACAGAAAGGCTTATCGACACGCCCAAGAGTTGCATAATTATGAGAAATAAACTAAATACAATTTATTTACATAATTTTAAATTTATAAATATATATAAATTTATTTATAGATTTATACCTATAATATATAAAAAAAATAATTTTTTATAATAATTTAATATAAAAAATCTTATTTTTCCATATAATTAATGTATAAAGGGATTTGTTACTATTATAATTATTTATTTTATTTATTCATGGAATATTTTGGTACTATTCAATTCATTTGGAAATTCAATTCATTGAGAAATGGAAAATATAATATTTACAAATTTATCCACATCGCTTAATGCTATATTAATTATAATTTTGAGTTTTTCTTTAAAAATTTTATTTAAAATTTTAATTTTAAGAGTTATAAAGTAAATTTATTTATTAATTAAGTAGTTTTGTTTGATAAATGTTTGTTAAGCAATAAATCTGTTAGAAATTTAAAAAGTGTTTACAAAAACATTTCAATTAATTAAAATTCGAAAAGTTGTTTACACCAGAAATACAATAATTATAACATTTCGATTTATGATTCTTTTCAATTTATTTTTAAAATTTATTTTCAGTTCTTTGTTTTTAACTTACGATCAATTCTGTAGAATTTATTGTTGAGAAAAAACGTCATGTATGTGATTTTAGAATTTAAAAGAAATGTTAAATTTTTTAATTTTTTTTTTTTTTAATTTAAAATAGTTATTTTTCGTGTTTCACGAATCTAAGAAATTCTTTTGCATTTTGCAGCGCATTTTTACTTCGAGTTTCGTTTATTCCAACCGTTGCATCTTCAGCCATGCAGCTTCCTCCGGTTGGGCATGAGTGCATACATATTCGCACGCGTCCGCGTACTCGTACCTTCACATACGCATTCACATCCACATACGCATTCACATCCACATACGCATTCACATCCACATACGCATTCACAATCGCAATCGTATTTCTGTTTCCTTTTTTGCATTTTATTTGGTTTGTTTGCGATGCGATGCGGTGTGCACATTTTTCTTCTGATTTCAGTATTTTTTTTTTGTTTCTTTGTTGTTTTTCTTGTTGTTTCTTTATTTTTATTTTTATTTTTTTTTTTGCTATTTTTTGTCGTTGTTTGTGTCTTTTTGTGCGGCAACTTTTCGTGGCCATAAACACGTACGCGTTGCCAGGCAGTAGAGGCAGCTGCTTTTAGCTCTTCCCTCTCCCGCTGGCCAACAAATAGACACACAAATGGATGTATGTACCATATATACGTGCATGCATACATATGTACATACATGTACAATATACATATACATATATATATATATATATATATATCGCACATATCTACTCCCTTCTGAGATCGTTGTTGTTGGAAAAACTCAATTTAGCTTTTTGCAACCTTACAAAAAAATCAAATAAAAATAAAAGAAAAAGAAAAAAAGTGTAGGGGAAAAACGAAAGAGCAGCATAAGAAAAAATGAAGCGAAAAGCGAATATTTTTTTTATATATATATTTTTGGTTGGTTTTTGTTTGTTTTTGTTTTTGTTCTGTGTTGTTGTTGTTGTTGTTGTTACTTGTCTTTTCTCATGTCATTTTTCTGAGTGCGCAACGAAAAATCCACTTGGCCACACACACTACAACTAACATACACATACACACACACACAGACACACACACACATACAAGCTACACACTCATATATGACAGCAACAAGAGCTACAAAATGGCTGTCAACGTTGGCAACGTAACCAAAAATTGGTCGAGTTGCGAGTTGCGAGTTGTGTTGAAATGGCACTCTGATGCTGGACGTGCCTCGCTTGCCGCTTATTAGAAATCAAATCCCATAAAAGCCACACTGAGCCCAGCAGCTACAGCAACCGAGCAGCAGCAG
This sequence comes from Mulgravea parasiatica, assembly GCA_037075045.1. Classification (NCBI taxonomy): domain Eukaryota; kingdom Metazoa; phylum Arthropoda; class Insecta; order Diptera; family Drosophilidae; genus Mulgravea; species Mulgravea parasiatica. The sequence goes on along the minus strand of JBAMCR010000228.1, from coordinate 3,967 downwards.
ACAGCAGACCCAACAGGGCCCAACAGGACCCAACAGGACCCAACAGGACTCAGCAGAACCCACCAGAACGCTTAATGGCACAGAAAAACTAAACCAACCAAAAACTGAACTGGCTCTCGGTCTCAATACAAAAGGGCGGCTTTGGGTCGCGCCAAAATACAAATAGTTTGTCAGTTAGTCAGTTTGGCATTTTGGCAGTTTTGTTGCTTGGCAGTTATCTGTGGGTTTGTCAGCCCACACACAAACACACACACACACATACACTGGCAAAGTAACCGCACCCACTGCACCCATCCATTTGGCTTCTTATACCCTGTACTCGAGAGAAATGGTTAAAGCGAAGGGCATCATCAATTGCATATACATGTACGCACATATATGTACACATAGACAGTGTATGAATAGCATTAGCATCAATCCATTCCATTTACAGGGTACTTTCTAGTCGTGCACACTCGACGGCAGCCAGAGTATTTCTTTTAAGCTTTTCTTCTTGCGGTCGATGCAGGTGAGCGGTTTTTGTACCATCTCTTCAAAATGGCTAAAATCTTTGGTCAGAAACTAATAAAGTGTCCTCCACTGGCAATGCCAAAGTCGTGTTACAGTGAACACTCGATAACTAAAACTAACTTAATCTTACTTTATCATTAGATACAGTAATGAAATTAATTTATTAGAATCGGAATACTAAAATTGTTCAGATTAATCATTTATTTTGATCAAACGGATTGTCAAATCTTCACTTTATCGAGCGTTTACTGTATTTATTATTTTTAGTCTTGTTTTCCATTTGATTATTTGTATTCTCCTAAATATAAAACGAAAAAAAAAAAACGTTATGTGCGCCTAAAAGCAGGCAATCTTTTTTTCCTTTTTTTTTGGCTTGAAAAGAATTAACACCAAAGAAGCTTATTGCTTGTGTATGTGTATATATGTGTGTGTATGTGTTTGTTATGTAGGCTTTGTTTTGTATTACGAACAAATCTTTATTTGTATATACTTTTTAATATGCTAAATGCCTTTGAAATCCTTTGTCATGTCCTTCAAAGAAATTAAATATTGAATACAAAAAATACAGGGTATCATGTCAGATGTAATATTATTAGTTTTTACTTTTTTTATTGTTTTTACTTGATTTTTTTACATAATTTTCAAATGTTTTTTTTTCTTACAATTGTAATAATTTTTTAATTAAACATAACTAATTTATTTCATAATTTTATATAATTTCTATTTTGCTTTAATTAAAAAAAAAAACGTACTACAATAAATTTCTAACATTTATTTAATAAACATTTTACTTCTGATTCTAATTTTTTTTTTGTTATGGCTAGAATAAAATTTAAATAAAATTTTTTGTTGTTTTTTTTTGTATGAAAAGTGCAATTATTAAGTATATAAAAAAATCATAAAAAAAGAGGATCAAAAAGGTTCTTTAAATGCAATTGAAAATTAAAAGGCTCAATTTGGTGTATAATTATGTGAATTTATTCCATAAATACGAATACAAATACAAATACATATACACATACATTTACATATAGATATTGTAAGCTTGTTAAATTTTTGAATTAAGTTTCGAAGAAAGCACAATGTGCGTGAAACGAGTGAGCTGATGTGATTGTTAAATTACTAAATTATAAATAACTTTGGCGCATTATTCAATATGAAATTGAAATTGTTTATCGATTAAGCAGCATTTTGTTAGTTTTGTTAGTTTTGTTAGTTTTGTTTAACATTTAATGAATCGCTTTAGGCGACAATGTTACCTTCTAAGTTGTAATTTTGGTATTTATTGTGGTTTTATGGCTTTGCCATTTGCTTTCGGTGCGGAAAGGATTTAACATGTTGTCATATCTGTGGCGTACACTCAAAAGTTGGCATTAGGAAGGACTCGCCGAATAAGTGAGACATGGATGCTGCAAAGGATTTTAGATTTTAGATTTTGGCAATGACTTGCACAATGCCAAATGCTTGTAAATCTGAAATATTGTCTTCTGGGCAGCGTGGCACGAATCACTGAGTAAATGGATTGTTCATGTGTCATGTGTGCGTCTGTCTTTGTGCGTATGTCTGTGTGTGTGTGTGTGTGTATGTCCGTCTGTGTGTGTGTGTGTGTATGAGGCCTTGGAGTGGACAATGAGCTGACACTGCACACAGTGTTGCCACATAAAACCGAAGCCGGGACGCAAGCACAAACGGACAGACAAGGACAAACAGACAGACAGATATAAACAGACAAACGGGCAACAGACAGACAGAAATACAAACAGACGGACACACACACACACACATGAAAGTCCTTTTGCTTGTTTGTATGAATGTGTGTCGCAAATCTGCCCCCGGGGGCGGCATCGAAACCAGCCAACAGACAGAGTTGCTATAGCTATGGCCATAGTTATGGACATAGGACGTGGGACATAGGACACACGACACAAGACTCGACTCAGGAAACGGGACACGCAGGACACACAGGACACTGGACACAGGGACATAGCCATTGCCATTGCTGGGCGGCTGATATTTTGTCATTTGTGTCACGTTCACCATTCATGATGATTTCGTTCGTGCTTTTCTCTTTCTCACTCCATGCTCTCCCTCCCTCCCTCTCTCTCTCCCTCCCTCTCTCTCTCTCTCGCCATCTCAGTCTATCTGCCATTTTATATACCTTTCTCTCTAGCTCCGTCACTTGGTATGTGTGTGCTGCTTTCTCTCGCTCTCACCATCTCTTTACATAGCACTACCTCTCGCTCAGCTTGTCTATGTATCTGTATCTATATCTGCATGTGTATCTGTATCTGTAATTGTATCTCTATCTGTATCTGTATCTGTAGCTGTATCTGTAGCTGTAGCTGTATCAGTGGTTGGCGTTTGTGCGCCATTTTGCCATTTTTATTTATGGAATGCAGCTACTCTACGGCTGTATGTCTCTTGTCGCCTGTCGCCTGTCTCCTTTCTCCTCTCTCAGGCTCCAATCGCTCGCTCTTGAGCCTCTTACTACCGATTGTACGTGTGTTATCCCTTTGCTGCCTTACATACATTCTTGCCCATTTCGACTGCCACAATAATTCTCACGTAGCCAGCTACTCGTACACATCCAACTCCCGTTTCAGCTCCAACTCCAACTCCAACTCGAACTCCAGCTTCAGTTATGGCTCCATTGCATTCAACTGAATCCACTTTTAACATTTTCTTCGTTCATATACATTTTATTTTTTTGTATTTTTTGTAGTTTGTAGATGTTTTCTTATTTTTTTTTTTTTTTTTGTTTTGTATGCAAGCATAAATTTCGAGCATTTTTCCAAGTAAAGAAAAAAGAAAACAAATATTGTAGTATATGTATGTATAGGGAATAATAACAAAATCCATAGTACAAAACTTGCCAACATACACGGTTAAATTGGGTGGGGCTTTGGGGGGGTCTTGGGGCAAGGGATGTAAGCGCAGGGAGTGTCCAGCAATTTTCTATAGCAATAAAAGTTAGCGAGGCGTATCACAAACTAGCTGAATGTCATTCAATAATAAATATTATATTATTACTTATAAATAAATATAAATATACAATTGTATATACACATGTCGCATACTTATTTTCATTAATTTATTTATTATTGTAATATACAAGCGCACATAAGTATGTACTTAATGTTTCGGTTAAACTTCATTAGCGACCCTCGCAATTGGTTTGTTTGCGGTTTTCAGGCATCGTTTGGTTTGATTCTGTTCTAGGGATAGGTAAAGCTCAGCTTTTAACTGGCAACGTTGTCAAGTCTGTGAGGGATTTCCATTTTATTTGCACACCAAAACTCATGAAACAAGTTAAGGACGAGCACAGTTCACAGTTTTTAGAACTCCATCTGAATCGAGAAGACGGAACAAAAAAAAAAAAAAAAAAAAAAAAAAAAAAACGCGAAGGGGCTGTTGTTTTGCTCTTTATTTTTTTGCTTTTCTTTTTTCTTTTTTTTTT
>JBAMCR010000227.1:0-39424 GCA_037075045.1 Mulgravea parasiatica | reverse complement strand
CCCCCCCCCCCCCCCCCCCCCCCCCCCCCCCCCCCCCCCCCCCCCCCCCCCCCCCCCCCCCCCCCCCCCCCCCCCTTGACCATAACATAACATAATATAATAAAATGACAAACAACTTGTTTAAAGTTTGTCCAATGCGCATTTCGTTTCGATGATTTGGACGATTCAAATATTGAAAGGGTCTTCTGATCAATTAATTGAGAACTTTAGTTAGCAAACTTATGAAAAGTTTAAACTTTAAACAACATTAATAAATGTCAATATAACATAAATATTAAATGGAGCAAAGTTGTTTGCATTTCACACTGTCGCAGGACTATTTGACTAGTAATCAAAATTGACACACATATAAATGTGCCTGATGGCATTGGGCCACAGTGCACGCCCGATAAGACGGACCCCATAAATGCATGTGCAATTGTTATATACAAATAATTTGAAATAAATAAATTATTTAAATTGTTATTGTAATCTCCAGAAAGTTCATGAAATGGAATTTAATGCATTTAGTTTGTTGACGCTGGCGAGTGTTCACTGTACAATGTATTTGCATAGACAGGCAGGAGAAGTGCATAGGGACTGCTAGACAAAAAGACCGACAGATAGAGACAGATAGGCAGTCGACAGAGGGACAGATAGACAGACAGAGAGACAGACATTCGTACGGTTGCATGAGGAAGACTATAAACATAAACCGAACCATTATTATAATGTCAACACAAACACGCATAATTCCACTTTCAACATTTGCTGAGGCGTTTGCCAGTCGGATGACTGCGACTGCGACTGCGACTCCGAACTGGGAAAGGGCGTTATGGTGGGCGTGGCTATGCAGAAAATCACGTACAAACACATTTGCGGTTGTTTGCATGTCGGTTTCATCTGGGAAATGGAGGCTGGGCTCTTTCATACTTTCATACCTAAGCATACGTATGTATGTATGTATGTGTGTACATTCTAAACACTTGCGCACATTTTAATCTACATGTGCATTCACATATGTATGTGTGTGTGTGTGTGTGTGTGTAGGTGTATGCACATGTACGACTTATATTTACATACGTGTGGGTTATGGCAGTTGGTTAAATGTTTGAGATGTTCGAGATGTGTGTGCGAGAGAGATAGTGAGAAAGGGGAGGGATAAGGGGGGGTGTGTGTGTGGACTAGCATATCCTTGCAGTCGTCGCGTGCGGTGTCCTTGACGTGCGAAATAGCTACAAATAAATTGTGCCCCGATTCTGCCGGGACAGAGATGCCGCGTCTCTGCCGGGAAAGTTATTTTTTAGCATTTGTCAGCGTTGATAAGCAACGAAAATGCCAAATGACGACGAGGGATTCGAGCAAGGAGACACGCCGGGGGGCGGGGAGCGGTGGGCGGGCACATTGCGAACGAAAAACTATTGGTTTTAGCCTGCCAGCGATAAGTAAACAGCATACACACACACACACACACACACACACACACACACACACACACACACACACCATGCACCCATACACCCCCCTCATCCGTATTTATACCCCTTATCCAGACCGTCATTTTGGACAAATCAACAAATCTGAAACCAAAAGCCGCACTCAAAACCGAATCGGATACCGGAAGAAATGGCGGATAATTTTTGCTAAATATTTAATCTATGACAACAGCAAAAGCATACATACATACGTATGTGATAAAATAATTTATAAAATATAATATCTAATATAAAATATATAATATTTTTGTTCTCTGTTTGTTCATTCCTTCGAGTATGCACTGTAGTGCCTAAGCCTTCGGTGCGTATACGTAACTTTGCTTATGGCCAAGGGCATAAATTAAAAAAATAAAATATAAAAAGATTGCGACGGCTCGAGGGAAATACTTGACTAAAGCTCTAACCAAACATGAAACAACAACAACAATAAAAAAAAAACAAAATAATAATAATAAATGAACTCGACACAAAACAATCAGAAATGTAACGATTTCCGGTTCCGATTAAATTGCTTGCAAACGGAATTGAATCGTGTTTTCACTTCCGCAAAAATGTTTACATCCAAACTTGTATGAAACATAATATTTCTAATAAACAATTTAGAAATATATTCTAAATCAGTTTTACTACATTTACAGGGTATATACATACACATGTACATACAATAAATATTCATATATTCATACATTGTGAATGTGGTATAAATGAATGCGTCGCAAAATTCGTAGAAAAATATAATTGAATGTCTATAAATAATATTTGATTTGAGTACCTAATTCAGATGAGCCGAGACTTAACAAATTTAAATGTAAAAAAGGAAACACAATGAAGAATATTTACATAAAAGAAAAGGAAAGATAGGCACAAAAAAAAAGAGAAAACAAAGTGAAATGCTTACCTTATATTTATTGATTTCGACAATTGAATGTTTAAAGCAATTGAAATGGCTTTCTGTAGGCTAGCCAATAATCAATTTGTTTCAATTATTATCGAAATTGTTGTTCAGTGGGATAAACAAAAGCCCAGAAGCATGCTAGAATTTGATATTTTGTATTTGGAATATATGTATGTATGTGTGTATGTAGGCCAATAGTGGGCTGAAGTTGAGAAATCGGTTTGAAAGCAATTTGCCACGCCTTAAGTACCAATTGAAAGTTTTGGCATGCTACAAATTTAACTGGCCACAAGCAGGCATTTAATTTGATTTAATTGGCCATTTTGAAAGGATTCATTTTTATATTTGTTGCTGTTGTTGTTGAAACATGTTGTCGGCATCGTAAACAGCGCCTTCAACTACAATAATAGCGGCAATAGGCAATATATTTTATTATCGGGAATATAACAGCAACAAAGGCATTAAGAGCACAAAAATGATGGCAGGCAAACATTCATGGCAATTCAATTGAAAACACATTAAGGTTTATGACCGTGAAACCCTTTCCTCATCTGCGGGCTAGTGTCTAATCCCAATTTACATATGTGCACAGGACACACACACACACACATATATCTCTATATACATATATATATATATATATATATATATAACTGGAGAACTCAGAGAAATGCCTGATAATGTCTTAAATTAAAGTGAAAACATCGAAACCAATTCACTTTTTGAGATTGAGTATATTCATACGTATACGTAATATTGGGATTAGTCCAAACAATAATTACTTTAAAACATTATATTCAAGAAATAAAAACAAAAAAAAAGGATTTTTATTCGCGTGAATGTTTGATGAAACATTTTGCATTAATTTATTATGGTTTTATTATGCGGATCTTATGAAAACAATATTATTTATGGTTTTATGCTCTTTAAATGAAACCCGCGCAATGGCCAAACGACGAAATCTTCAAAAATGCCAAAACAGATGGCGGCACTTGTAGGCGCAGACATATTATTATTTGTGGCATTTTATTTGAATTTTATTTAAATTTATCGTTCAATTTAAATGAGTTCAATGGAAATGCGCACCCTTTTTGTATTTTCCATCGCTTGTCCAATTGCGTTATTTAACACAAAAACAAAAAAAAAAAATACAAACAAAAAAACAGAAATTGTTTTTTTCAATTTCTGTTTTTTTTTGTGTTTTCCACTCAAAATGCGTCCATAAATCACATTTGACATTCGATGTAAAAGTTGCGAAATTTGAACTCCAATGCCATTACGTTTCACTAAAAAGCAAACGGCAATGCAATGGCCAATTTTAAAAAACAAAAAAATAAAAACCAAAAAAAAAAGAAGGAAACAAAATGAAGCCAGCAGGATGTGCTCGACTATAAAATACCCTGAATTCTCAAATCAAAAAAAAAAAAAGAAAAAAAATTATATTATACTTCTGCTTATTTGGTAAATTCATAATAAATAAAATTGAGATTGAAAATCAATTTAAGATACTTAAGTATAAATAGCTTTGTGTATTTGATTCGAGATGAAACTTAATAAATACTCTCTAAGCCAATTTATCCACAGGGTGTGAACAGCTAAAAATTTAAATTAAAAGTGAGTAAAAATTATAATAAAAAAAATTAAGCCCATACGAGGTGGTCATAATTCACTAGAAAATGCCAGCGAAATTACGTTCATTAATCCGTTGGAGTTGGTCGGGACTCGGTCTTGGGTACGGGTTTGGGTTTGGGTTCATGTTCTGGTTCAGGCTGAGGTTCAGGTTTGGGTTCTCGTTCTGCTCTGGGGGACCATGTCCATGTCCGGGTCCGGTTCGTGGTCCGGGTCAGGGTCAAAGTTAAAGTAAAAGTTAAAGCTTAAGTCGAAGTCAAAGTCACAGGCGATGCTGGGACCGCTGGCCCCGCCAAATGCAATTTGAAGTTTGGTCACGTGCCTGGCCAGTAGATTGACCAGGTTTAACCAGTAATTGAGTTGATAAGTGGCGAAAAACCAAATATCACCATAAATAATCAGTTAGACAGCAAAAACAGAAGCCGAAAACCACGCTGCCAACTGAATAGGCAATTCTGGATGATCCAATCCAATCCAAACCAAACCCATCCAATCCAATCCAATCCAAGCGACCCGGCTTCAGATGAGATAATGACAATACACCGACAAACAGCTAAACCGATGCCACGCGCTACCAAATTAAAAGTAAACAAGCCATAAATTCCATTTGGGCTAAGCGCAGCATCGCCATCGCCTGTTCTAGCCAAAGATGAATGCGGTTATTTGCTGAGTAGAGTTGTGAATTTTCGGTTTGGTGCCGCATGAATGGCATAAATAATAAACCTGATGCATGTCTTGGCTGGGGACCACCCACACATACAAACGCCCACATAGTATCTAGGCATCTGAGCATAAACACATACACATACACATATTATATAAGTAGCATTATATTCACACATAATCGTGGTTTTCAGCTGGTATCAGTACTCACTCGTTCGAATACTCGCAAGGAATACTTGTTTGGTATTAACTTACCACATCTGTATACACACACACACACACACACATACACACATATGTGTAGTATAAGTATGGTATGTAGGCCTTATCCCCTGCCCAAAATAATGGCGACTTGGCTGAAGGCAGGACACGCTCTTGGTTTTTATTAACGTCCCATACTTAAAAGGTCATAATAGCTGCAAATTGCCCTCTTGTACATGGACAATATTTTATTAAAAGTTTTTCTTTTCTTTGTTTTTGTTTGTAGTAAGTTTGATTAATTGCACTTTCACCCAATGATTATATATTTCCACCCATGTGAAAATGTATCCAACTCGAGTCTTAACTTCGACACAGGATACAAATTTGAGAATTTATTAAATAAAAAAAAGGATTAAATGAAATATTCTCAAATATTATAATTAATAACAATATCATATTTATATAATTAACAACAATATCATATTTATAACGTAATTGCCACATAATTCTCACTTCAATTTTTATTTGTTCATTCATTGCAATAATCTTGGATTTTTCAATTTTTCTTAATGTATACATACACCATATACATACAAATATTGTGTATAATTTTTTTGGTTCTTTTGTAATGTGATACCCGGGATGTATGTATGTATGTACTATATTATTCATGGAAGGTGCGCTACTGTCAACACAAGACAGAAACAAAGTCGAAAGGTTGAGTGTGACAAAGTGTTGGAGCAAATGTCATCATAATGTCCACCCATCTCGACCGCGATGGAGTAAAGGCTATTTATCACTTTTCCACCGAAACAACATACAAACGAACCAACAAACCAACAAACTCACTCGAAGGACACTCAGAGTCTCCTCTAGCTAATAAAACAATTTAATAGCAACTCCAATTGAATCGTTTTACTTTAGAACACAAGAATGTCGAATCTCATCCACACATACTCATATTAGAAGAAGAGCTTAAGAGTTTTTATATAAATCACAAAAATCATTAATTAGAATATTTATTTAGAAGAAGATATTAAAAAATTAATTAGAAATTTAAATATTTATTTTAAAGAAAATAAATTAGATTTATCGCTATATTTTGTGAAATTTTTAAATATGTAAAGATTTCGACTTAAATTGTTTATTTACTTTTGTTTTGTGTTTACTCTTGCAATACAGAACCCATCACGGAGGTCATCGGAGGTCCTGAGCTTTACATCAATAAGGGTTCAACCATCAATTTGACTTGCATTGTGAAATTTGCACCGGAACCACCGCCCACCGTCATCTGGTCACACGAACGCCAGGTAAGAGCCACAGATACTATTATTAGATACAAGATACAAAATACTAGAAATCTTGTCATATATAATTCGGCGTAGATAAGATTACAAGTATTGTTTATGAACCATATACAGTAGACCCCTGCTACGAGCACAAATTAAGAATATAAATGAAGGGGCAAGTTTCGGGGTGCCGAAGGTTAAACATCCTTGCAGACGTGTTAAGTAAAGTGCTCCTTTAACTGATACGGATACGGTATATACAATATACACATACATACATGTATATAAAAATGTATATTTATTTTGTGCGTTTTATTTTTGTTTTTTTTATGTTTTTTTTTCTCTTGGTTGTTTTTGTTGTTTAGTGTAAAACGTATAATACGCTTAGTGGAGGGTAGAGTAATTATATTTGACAAGGGTCTGGTTTGATTGCAACCGTTTTCAGCAGAGTTTCGTCCTTAATGTGCATATACATCTATATGTATGTATGTGTATATGTATTCGTATGCTCATGCTGCTTGTTTATTATTGCACATACTTCCATTGCCGATGGGAAATAATTGAAATATCCATGATATTTCCATAATAACTCGTCGTTATAGCCGATAATTGACTCACATTTGTATTTAATAAGTTGAGTATTTCGATTTGAGTTTCGCTTTCATAATTCATAATTGCCAATTATCGGTCATAATCGTTCGAATATTCATTCCATGAACTTATAGTATGTTTGCAAATGGAAACTAAATCGTATAATTATGTCTATTACCAAATAATCTAAATATTATTTTAATCATGTTATGTACATACACATTGTTAATATATTTTGCAATGTGCATTCATTCTGATATTGAAATTCTATGAATTACCATTGGGAATAGTTTTTTCATACTATTATTAACAATAAATTATGTAAATAATGTATTGCACCTGCGACTAAAATGAAACAAAGCAGTTTTAGGGTTAAATCTTAATATTTATTTTGTGATTTTATTTAATTTTTTACGAGTATTTGAATAATGCCTTTGGTACTGGGTACAAAAAAAATGAAAATGAAAATGGGAATAAACTAAAAATAAAAACAAAAACAAAAACAAAAAACAAAAAGAAGTTGCATGGCTAACACTATCATTAATAAAAATTTAACTAACATGCTCGGGGCGGGGCTGTAAGCTCTTATAGTTGGATGTGCCGGGTAATGAATACATAGACGAAAATGCTTTGTCCGGAAATACAGGGGAAAAATAAAAAATAAAAAACTAAAAACAAAAAAAGAAAAAAAAAAACAATATAAAAAAAGTTACCCTGCCGCACAGAGGACTGTGGCACTAAGCTGTTTGGTGTTTGTTTACTTTGCTCTAACGCTGGCTGTGTTGTGTTATTCATTTCAGGTCATAAATTTTGATTCACCTCGCGGCGGCATATCATTAGTCACCGAAAAAGGTGTGCTGACCACCAGTCGGCTGCTGGTACAGAAGGCCATCCTGCAGGACTCTGGAGTTTATACATGTACACCATCTAATGCCAATCCGACGTCGGTGCGCGTGCACATCGTCGATGGTGAGTAGCCCGGTATGCAAAACGCTCGTTTCCAACTCTCCAACTTTCCAACTTTGCAACTCTCTGCCTCCCTGCCACCCTGCCTCCCTGCATCCGTACCATATATTGTTGGCCATAGAAAAGAATATTGACCAATTGTGAGTTGGAGGAGTTGGCAGCGTTGGTCAGCGGCAAGACAAATGTGCGGCATCCAAAAGCCAAACTAAGCTTATTTGGCTTTATTTGACAGACGAGCCACCCAGTGATTGACGACAACTTATTTGTGGTCCACCCTAAGATTGTATTACATACATACAGACATACATACTTACATACATATATCCATATGTTTGCATGTTTGTACCTCAATTTGAATTCAACGTTGGCCAAAAATTATCCGAGACAACGTGGCGTATGCGCAACGTGCGTAACCATCTTGAAGCGCCCCATCTAATTACTTACAATATGCAATCAATTCTGAGGCTTTCTATAAATACTTTTCATTTTCAAATTTCCCGGAAAAAACAAAACAAAAAACCTCCAATTTTATTACAAACGTGAAAACTGTCAGGTCGCATCCATTTTATGTTTAAAATAAAAAAATATTTGTAGATAATAAAAATGAAAAGTGATTGGCTTTAAATTTAAATTTATGATGAGAGTATGTCATACTGTATACAGATATATGTATTTTTATTTGTATGTTATATATATATCTGTTCTGGTTGAGCTTAGTCTAAAATAGTTTAATGGGGTATACGAGCACTTAATTTCGAGCACAATCTATACATTAATGTAAAATGCCAGTAATTTCTTTGGCAGCAGTTACTTTGTTGCGTAACTTTATGACTCAGTGGTGGCCAATAGATAGATGTATGTATGCAGTACATACAGATGCACATGTACGTACATATGTATGTATCATATATACACACATTCGCCAAAGTCGTAGAAAATTAGTTGGTAAAAACTTTGAGCATCAACATTTTCGTAAGTTTTGACTCGTTTATGCCGCACTTTTATGGCACCTTTCCGCTTTCCTGTCTTCTCTCTCTCTCTCTCTCTCTTTCTCTTTCTTTCTCTCTCTCTTTCTTGCTCTGTCGCTCTCTCATACATTTAATACCCAGTTTCCAGCTGGCAGCTCTTAGATTCAGGCTTTAAGCTGCAAGCAAACCTCCCCCGTCCCCCGACCACCCATCCCCGATCTGCCCGCCACCCCTCTCATCACTACATCCACCACTTCCGCTGAGGCCGGAAAAAAGCGCTTACAAAGCAAAAAGTTTAACAACTTGAGCGAAAATGACTTTGGCGTGTAAGCCATAGAATTAGACTAAAATAATAATAGCAACAACTACTGTTCAAAGCAGAGAAGATCTCTAGCAGAAGCAACAACAACAACAACAACAACAACAAAAACAATAGCAACAACAACAATAGCAGCAACAACAACAACAAGAGCAACAACAAGAAGAAGAGCAACTTGTTAAGTGGAACAACTGCTAGAACTTAAGTAATTAACACAAGTTGTTTGCTTTAACGTTACAGCAACATAGGATACACCAGAGGGATACCAATGAACACATACACACCCCATATACATACAGTATAATATACATATGTATGTGCATACTTATATCTGTATTGTACATATTCAATATACATACATACTCGTATGTATAATGCTAAGTAGTTTATTTGACAAGTAGATGGAAAGCAGTCGAACGAATTGCGACAAGTGAACGGGAAAATGAGCAATACCCGAATTGTATACACATGTATGTAGCATATACATCGCATATACATACACATACACATACACATACACATACACATACAATTACTGATATACAGGGTATACGCAAACACATCAGATTAGCTGCCAAAATGGCAATTGATTTTGACGCAGAGTCGCAAATTATTTGAACATTTTTTGATGTTCCAATAAGAAGCATCGCTTGCATCTGCCTATGCACATACACGCACATACACGCACGTACACGCACATACACGCACATACAATACAATACGAAGGACATTATCTTTGATCGGTCAGCCATGTCTAAGTCGGCAAATGAGCTTTGCGAGCAAACCCGTAAATGACTAAATGAGTTGGCCAACCAAATACATACATACATAGAGATGTATATACATATGCATGTATGTATGTTTGTACTTTAAGAATCTCTTACCGCATTTGCAGAGGATTTTTGGAAAGTTTTTGTGTCCCGTTTCCTGTCCTCTTCCCGTGTCGGACATGAGTTTCTTAAGTTTGTCATTAAATTCGAAATCAGCAAGGACAACATTTAAATAAAGTCTCTTTTTGTATGTTGACTGTGATTTGAAAGAAATATAGTATTGTATGTTACATAGTGCAAATATTAAAGATCAAAGCATTGGAAGTTGGAAAGAAGGAACATACGAACTGGACATTGTCCATAGGAACAAGGACACTTTTAGTCGTAAATATGAGCTCATGATGAGCATCAGCGAACTCATAAAGGCGAACGATGCATGATAATTGAAGCGACAGGACTTGCGCGTTTCATGCCCAACATTTATGGCCCTCTATCTGCCATCTGTATGTTGCTGCAATAATATCCCGGAAGCCCCGTCCCTATCTGCTTTACCCCACCCCCTAACGCACCACCCATCATCCCAACATCCTCTTAAACTTGCTGCGCCTTGTGTAGTTGAAGCAGTTTTGAATGCTTCCATTGTTTTTGTGTTTCTGTTGGTTTTTGTTGGTTTTTAATAATACTCTCGACTCGTAAAAAAAAACCCCAGATACTCAAAGGGTATGCTAAATCCTAGAGATAGTATGGAGCAGGACGATTCCAGAAGAAACTCAAATCGCGAGCCATAAAGATAATTATATTTATTGTAGAACTCACACCGAGTGAATGTTTCGCCTTTTTTTGTCCCAAAGTACAGGGTATATGGCAAATCGGTAATGCTGAGCACAATGTTTCTGACTTTTCGTTGTTGTTGTTGTTCTCATTGTTTCTGTTTTTAGACAGTGTTGGCTTTTTTATTGCCGGCAATTAAGTTAATAGGCAATAAAGCTCTTGGATTTGCCGCCAGCAGGCGCTAGTTCTGCTTCTATACAAACATACATACACACACATACATAGATATATGGATTATATACAACACATAGGTATATATATACACTTTTATAGGGTATATATTATACTATGTAGTTTGGTATTTCATTCGTTTCACTAACTTTACATACATCTTTCACAGGCGAACATCCGGCGGCCATGCATCATGGCAAGTCGGCAACGTTGCAACCGCCGGCGCTGCTCTCGCTGCTGTTGCTCACGTGCGGCATGTTACTGCTGCTGGAGTCGCACTCGAAGTCCATCTATAGATCGTCCACCAACCAAGAGAAGATTGCGGCAACAGCAGCGGCGGCAGCAATTGCAGCCACACAACGAAGCGTCCTCCACCTGGTCAACTGCCAAAGACAGCAACAGCTCCAACTGCTCCAACTGCAGCTGCAGCCTCATCATAATTATCATCATCAACTGCTGCAGCATCATCAGCAACAGCATCAGCATCAGCAACATCATCAGCAGCAACATCATCGAGTGCCTCGGAAGCACCTGGAGAGCAGCGTCCTGCTGCCCTGCACATAGCTTGTAGGTGGAGGCGTTTATGGTATAGGAAATGCTTTCTAAGTTTCTTAGCGTTTAATTTGCAGTTATGTTGTTAAACAGTTAATCACTGTATATGGTATTTTACCCGTACATTACCCGGTACATTCCATGGCCATGGCTATGCCGAGTCCGTTATGTTGCACGAGTCTCGTTATCATGATCCGAGTTTGAATTTGAAGTACGCCGGCGGGCGGGTAAATTCTCTGAGAACGTAGAAACTTATCAATTTTCTAAATACATATAAATATATATACGAATACGAATACAAATACTATGATCACATTTTCATAATAGTGTATGTTAGTTATGTCTACAACAAAAACAAACAAAAAAAAAAGAAAATATCTCACGCATTGTAAATAAACGTTTGAAAAATGTATTGTATGTATTTATGTAATTTTCCTCTTTGCCATAAATACTCGTGTAAAAGTGTATGTAAGTGTCAAGTGTCGAGTGTATGTAATTTGTGTGTTAGTCGGTGTTTATTTAATCGTTTCGGCTAACTAACATACATACATACATACATGCAAGTACAATATACACACACACAAACACACACACTCATAAACGGATACATTGCCGCGTACAAGTTAAGCTATGTCTATATACACATACATATATGTCTAAATAGTACCATATACAATGCATACATACATACTTATACTATTACTATAATATGTATATTATTATTTCCCCTAGGGGGGAGCGGCAGTGGGGAAATTCGATATTTGTATGGTATAAATCTTTTTTTTTTTTTTTTTGCATCGTTGTAATATTTAGATTAAGCTCAAGACTATTAAGTATAGTGAGATCTAAGTGAAATAAAAAAATAATTAAATATTTGTGCGAAAGTTTATAAATAATACATACATACACACATACCTACATACACCTACCCATATGAATTCATATGTATGTTTAAGCTTGAAAAATTCCCAAACAAAAACAAAAAATAAATACCCCATTGATAAGAGTGTATGTATGTAGAATTATATATTGGTGTGTATGTGTGTGTATGTGTGTGCATGTATAGACATCAAATTGATTTGTTGTCATGGGGTATATATACATACAAACAAAAAAAAAACAACAAAAACAAACAACAACAATTGGCATTCGAGCAGCACTCATTAAATGCCTCAATGTCTCATTGTCTCAATGAATTGGATTGTTGTAATTGTAGTACGTACTTGTAAATATTAATTATTATTAAGTCATCGTTAAATAAACAATAACTTTTTTTTTGTTTTTTTTTTGGCTGAATATTTAGCGTTTATCAAAATACTTAACTCTGGTGTAGTGCGTTTTTTTATATAAATTACGACAGTATGTAGGACAATTTGCCATACATACATAAGTGCATATACCATGCATGTATATGTAGCTAAGTATGTATTTAAGGATAAAAAACAAAATAAAAAAAACCATATACAAATTATTGTTGTTGTACGTTCACTGTGCAGATTAAGGCACTGCCCGTACATATTATTGTATTTAAAATGCAAAGATTCATAAGTATTTAGATACAAAAGTATCTCATTCACGCTAGCTCTCTTTCTCTCTCTCTATCTCTCTCTCTCTCTCTGTCTGTCTCTATCCCACTCACTGTCTATCTCTCGCTCTTTCATTCAATTTCAATGTTAAAATATCTCTCGCAATTTCTCGTATTTCGCTCTCAACTTGCCTCAATCATTGTTAGCACTCACCCAATGAGCCATGTACGTGTTTTATTTAGAGATATACATACATACATATGTATAAGAAATAAATTTATATATAGATATATGTATTTTATGTATGTATGTACATTATATACATACATCTTTGCACTTCTGTGACAGAAACACGCGCTAGCTCGTTGATTAAGTGCTAAATTATGGGAATTTGGCCAAGCTGTACCAACGATGGGCGGATGGCCCCGCCCCAATAAACTGGGCTGAAACCAAGCCAATTCCGAACCACAATAGCCAACAACAAGCCCAAAGCATATTTGGAAATGTTCGCTCGATCCCTGTTCACATGGACATTAGCATTGACATTAAAACTAAAACTGAAGCTAAAACCAAAACTGAAATTGAAATTGAAACTAAAATTAAAATTAAAATAAAAATTAGCATTGAAACTATGATACATTTTCACTCTAAAGTAAAGAAAAAGCAAAACAAAAAAACTAAACAAAAACATAAACAAAAACGAAAACAAAATAATATAAATGATATTAATGATGATTATTGTAATGATAATAATAATACAGAATACTGTCTATCATAAAATAGAGAAATTTATGGACGTACTACATAAATATACAATAAAAATAATACGTATGCGAAAAGAAATAAAGTATTAATAAAACGCAACAGAAATAAAAGAAAGAAAGAAAAAGGAAATATTATAAATCCAAGGATATATTTTATAAATGTGATGACGTTTAGCAAATTACAAATCTATTCAATGAACCATAACACAAAACCAAAGACCAAACCATCAAAGTAAATGCGCCCGGCATTACTCGAACTACTCGAACACATCCTTCAGCACCTCGAAAAGCCACAGCACACAGCACAGCACTCAAAACATACACACAAACACACACACACATATACATATATATACTTGGGTATATACATGTATATACATGCATCTATCTATCTTGTATCTATGTTTAATATTTAATAAGCAAGTGTGGAATTCGGCACATCTCTTTGAACCAAAGTTGAAATGCTCTTTACAATAAACCAAATGAAAGAAAGAAAGTTGCAAGCTGATGAAATATCCGTTAATTGATTTTGACTTAATTAATCGTATAACTCAATTTCATTTAGATTGCAAAACTTCAATTCTCTCTCGCGTTTAACACCAAATATTTATCATAAAATATACGTATAAGCAATTTTGTTGTAAATTAATCAGAATTTATTACTCTGTTTTTTATTAATTTTGCGTAAATAATAATATTAAAAAACATTGACGGATATTCAGAAGTAAGCTATGAATAAATGAAAATATTTATTAAAACACACAACAAAAAAAGAAAAAAAAAAACAAAACAAAAATTGAGAGAAATACAAATGCAATGCATTGAATAAAAATAAAAATAAAAATATAATACTTTAATGATAAAATATTTAAATGTTTATAGAACAATTGAATTAAATTCAGCGTAAATAAGCGTAAAATCAACAAATTGTATGACACACACAAATTTTTATTGTATGTAAAGCAGAAGAAGGTGAAAATAAAGTCCATGTTGCGCAAGCTAAAAAAAAACTATAAGTATAGTTAATTATAATTGATTGAAGCTGAGCAGACATGAATTATTACACAATAAGCCGTCATTAAAAATGTGTTGACCCTACAATTTTTTTTTTGCGTAGAATAATTAAACACAAAGTACACAAAAAGTAAACAAAAAGGCAAAAAAACAAAACAAAATAAAATCGTAAAAAACACAAACAAACTAAAAGTAAAAGTAAAAGTAAAAATTATAAATATAATAAATAATAATATGCAAAAGCGGTTTTAAAAGTAAATATGTTTAAAACAATTTTGAGAGCATACAAAACGTGTGAAAAGCAAACAATTTTAATGTGGTTAGTTAAGAAAATCGAAAATCTGATAATGTTGAACAATTGAAATATTTGAAAATACAGTAAAAGTATATATATAAACAATATATATATATATACCCATATATATATATTAATAGGATGTAAGCAGATGGTCGGCAAATCCATACTATTAATAAAATAAAATTATTCGATCAAAAGCTAAAAAATAAAAAGAGAACAAAAATAAAAACAAAAGAGATTACTTAAATTTAAGTGAAGTATATCGAGAAAATTATCAGAAGGGACGGGCAACACATACTCGTACAGCATGGAAATTAAACAAATGAATGAAAAGCAAAATTCAAAATACGAATTCAATAAAAGTGTGAAACATACAAAAAAAAAAAAAAAAACAATTAAACAAATGTGTTTTTATTTCCACATCTATAATTTTACAGCCAAATATTGAAAGAAGGAGAAAAGAAATTAAAATTAATCTACTGCATAGATAATAATATATTTATATTCTATGCAATTATTTTAATTATTCAACTTCTTCATGGGGCAACATTAGAATAGAAATTCGTTTTGTGAGAATTGTGTCTATTAAATCTCATCGATTAAGCGCTTCGTCCTTCCAAAACTCTTGATAACTTAAGGATTTCATTTGTTGCAGGACGATAGACACATCATTAGAAGAAATTTAAGTCTCAGATTCAAGTCTCTTTTATTTTATTTTTTTTTAATAGTTACATTGTTTTACGTTGGAGCTAGCACATTATCAGAAATTTAACAATTGTTGAGGCGAACTGAACATTTACCACATACTCTTGTACATACATACATACATCCATACGCATGAGTATGTGCAATATGACCTTATACACTTATGGTAATGCTTTATTCATTTATATTTATTTTGTGTTTTTAATATTTCGAGAATTTTATCTCTGCTGGTTTCCTCGTTTAAATGTATATACAATGCTGTATGAATATATGTATGTATGTATGCATGTACGTATTTCATATGAGTTTCCAATCGATTGCTACGTGTTGTTCATTTGCATAATTATGCCTCACTTTATTTTGATATATTATAATTAATATTTAATTCTTGCGGTAACTTAAATTACGTGTCCCTGGATATTGGTCATTTTTCATTTTCATTTTTCATTTTCATTTTTCATTTCTCATTTCTCATTTTTTAATTCTCATTTTTTAATTCTCATTTTTTACTTTTCGATTCTTAAATTATTTAATTTTCATAGGAGAAATGCAGCTTTGGTTGCAGTTGAATCATCTTACTATTTGCATCGCAAATTGCTTTTCCAACTTTTTAAACTTATTTATTAAAATAAAAAAATAAATAAAAGTATATATATTCATATACATACATATATCTTGAAAATATTATATATTTTAAAAGCGACTAAAATTCTTGAGTTTTCATTGCAAAGCCACAAACATTAATGATAAAAAGATTTTCTAATGATTCTTCTAGAATCCAACTAAAGCAATTTATTTGCAGTATAAAAGTAACTGTTGTCCTTGAACAGGATAATGGAAAACATTTTATGAAAGTAATTTTAACTATTTTGACTCAATTTTGGCAAGATTTAATTCAAATGTGTTTTTTGTTGTTGATTTTTGTCCTTCTGTCATTGTGTTTATTTTTATTAATCATGCATAAACCACACATACATACATACATACATACATACATACGTCATATGTGCATGCACATACATGAAGATTCATGTTTGTACAAGTCACAACGAGTATTCGAGGGGCTCAATTATTTATGCTTTGACCCGTCAAAGAGTCTGCTAATCCATGTGCTTGTTCATACATTTTATTCTGTGAAACTTCATCTCAAGTAGTATGTACATACGACTGTGAATGTGTGTGTGTATGTGTGTGTGTGTGTGTGGGTATGTAGACGGTGGAACAGTAAACGCCTTGGCAAACTTTTTAACAGCCTTGAATGTTTCATTTTGTCTGAAAAGTCTTTTGAATTTATTTGCCCAACTTAACCAAAAGCCAAATGCATTGCACCTGCTATCTGTTCATATCTATCTCTTATTTCATCTGCCATCCCTTCTGCCCATTACGGCCATAATGCCTTGCTTCTATCTCTTTCGTTCATTTTATCTTTCTCTTTTTAAACATATCAGTGTATGTTTGTATGTGTGTGTGTGTGTATTTACGCTTGTTTAATTTTTCGCTTGGTTTCTTATTTTTAGCACCGTCCAAGTATTTTAACAAATTTTACAACTTTTTGAGCGGCCCTAAGCGAGTGGCAGGACCTCATCGCTTCCTTGTGGCATACTCTAACCCAATTGCAGGTCCTTATACTTGCCTTACCATATTTGCCATACTCGTACCCACTTGTAGGCCACATCTCATCGAGCTGGCCGAACAATTCGAGCTGTCTGAGGCGAACGGACTGCTGGTTGGCCTTGGCGTGTTGTGCCCGTGTCGGAGCGTCCTTTTCCGGCTGCCATCCTTAAACGTTTTGCCGAGCATATTTGTTGGCCATAAATTAACACGCCCCTTGCTTGCTTAATCTTTTTATGGCCTAGCCCTGCAATGGCCCTGCAGTACGGGCCCTCATCCCCTGCTAGTTTTATCCAAAAATTTAATAATTTGCTCAACATTAACCACTTGGCGGTCTGTCTGTCTCTTATCCTTGGCCGCTTCGGCTCCGCTATTATCTTATCCTTGTTGTTGTCAACATGGAGTGCCCTTCATTTCTTCCTTTCCTTTGTTTTTGTGCTAATTATAAGGGGATTATTTGCTTATCCCCGCGCTGGGCGGAAATACTTATATTGTACATACATACAAACAAACATAACACCGCTGATGCCGGCCAACAGCCAAACGGCAGAATCCGCCAACAAGCAACATTGTCTACCTTAGCCAAGTTAAATAAACAGCCAACACGGTTACCAATTAAAAGATGTCATAGGCATTTCTTTCACTTGCTGCTTTGGCTATGGATAACATTTCAAGATACTCTCACAACGAATGTACATAGAACATAGAACATAGAACATAGAACATAGAATATAGAACGTAGAACCGGGAATGTAGAATGTCAAACATAGAATGTATAATGCAGAACATTTAACATAACACATAGAAAAGATTACGTAGAAAACAGAACATAGAACATAGAACATAGAACATAGAACATAGAACATAGAACATAGAACATAGAACATAGAACATAGAACATGAAATGTTAAGCATAGAACATGGCTCAGGTTTACCTGTCAGCAGCTGTGCCTCTTGGGGTAATGCAATTGCATTAAAACAAATTACGAAATTCGCGACCTCAACAGCTTTAAAGAGGTCGCAGATGTTGAGTGTGGCCTGTACGCTGGTTCGCAGGCAGTGGCAAAAAAATAGCAATTACATTTTTATTTTTGTAAACCTAATACATAGAAAAGCTTGAAACATAACAGCTAAAAAATTCTGCTTAAATGTACAAATAAAATAAAGATATTTATTTATTTAATTTATTTTAGTAAAGAATTAAATTCTAGAATACAATAGTTTAAGACAAAAAAATAAAGATATATACATATACAAAGTATGAAATTCGAAATAATTATAATAAATAAGTATGCGTGGTTTGACTTGACGAATTTCCAATCTCAGCTATTTCAGAAATATCGTTGATTTTATTCTATGTTTCGAATATATGTATGTATGTATATATGGTATGTGTTTAGAGTCAAGGGGCAATAATTAAATGAACAGACTGACTGACTGAGGAGGGGCTTGGAGAGGTCAATAATCGAATTATCCTAGATTAGACGTTTACATATCAATTCAATCATATTGTGCGAAAATTTTCAAATTCGGAATCGCAAAGCTTTGAGTGCAGGGAACACGGTGAGAGTGTTGCGAGCCAATTAAAAGTCGGTTCAAAGTTCAGCTCAGCTCACAAATTATGTGCGCATTTAATGAACTGTGCAGTGCATACAAAGCGTACAAGCACACGCACACGCACACACACACACACGCACACACGCACACACACACACACACATGAACACACGCACAGTCGGACACTTCACACATGTGGCTACGTGCACTCATTAAAGAGCAACTACTCACACTCACACTCATACTCACACTCACACTTACACACTCATACTCACACACTCATACACTCATACTCGAACCAGGAGACGGCACTTACCTGCGAGCTAAGGTCACGTGCTGGCTTCAACCGAAAGGTCACTTAAACAAAATGAAATGAATAAATGCATGAGTGTTTGAGTGTATGAGTGTATGAGTGTAGCATACATGTATGTACGGGGGTCGGGTGTGCTTGGGGTGCCACCCACAAGCAAGGTGGAGTTGGAGGCGGGGGCACCGCCCGCCGAATGGCCAACTAAACGTTTTGTAATGAACGCTTTGGTTGTCAGGATTGAAACTTAATTGCGAAATTTTGCCAAACACTTGAAGCAATAACAATAATTTTAACGGGTTACAGTTACGTCAAAAGGGCACAACGTACAATGTGTGTATGTTCGTTTGTATGTATATATGGAAGAAATAGTATATGGATGGGGTCTGAGTCATAGAGCATGTGGCATGCCACCCGCTGTGCTGCTTTCGAGTCCTTTGGCACATTGGCCAATAATTTATGCGCGACAGACTGAAATTAGAAACGTTTTTCTTGTTGCTCTGTACGAACAGTGTTGTCCTTGCTGTGTTGCACGCAGTAAACAGGACTCTAGCCAGGACAAGAACAAGGAGCACTCGCTACCCATCGAACATTAGTTGCCGCTGCTGATGTTGTCGCTCGAGCGACAAGTGCACTTTATTAGCACTTTTTCATTTGGAGCAGCCTTGGCCGCAGGCTCTCTGTATGTGGCCCGGCTCCTTACTGTCCTGTCCTGTCCCGTCCTGTCCTCTCCTCACCCAGTTCCCGTTACCGTTCCCATTTCTGTTCCACTTGCAGTTCCAGTTCCAGTTCCTGATCGTTAAAAGCACATTGACATCTTGCACTGCGAGCAAAGAAAGCGAAAATAAATCTAAAGTCGGTGGAAAAATAATATTCCATTTTATTGTACATAATCAAAGTTTCATTTGAATTTTCTTTACGTCTGACCCAATTAAAATAGGGGAGAGAGAGAGAGAGAGAGAGAGAGAGCGAGCGACCAAGTGCAGAAAGATGTTTATAAAGCTTTTCATTCACTTTGAACAAAAGTTAAGTTTTATGACACATAATTTCATCTCAGATTCTGATTTGGGAATATTTAAAAATATATTTATAAAAATATATTATAATATTGTATATGGTTTATGAGTATCTGAATAAGTAAGCATAATTTGTTAAGGTAATTGCTTGAGTCAGCTCAAAATCTGCGTTCTTTCTAAAGTTAATCCCCACCGACGAGGAGTTCTTTGCCTTAAAGTTACCTCTGCTAATGTCCTTTACATCGTTTTTTCCCTTTTTGCGATACATTTGTCCTTTGGCTCAGTCCTAGTCCCAGCTCATCTCCGTCTGTTGTCGTGTTGCTGTTATGTCGCTGGCATTTTGTCTAAGTGCTCGTGTGTTGCTCGTGGTTTATCCTTGTCGGGGAATTTATGAAAATGTGCATAACTTAAGCTCAGCAGGGACACTCTTGAATGATCGCTGGCTGCGTTGATGCTGCGGGACGGTGGCGGCAATGGCGGCGCCAAAGGATTGATGCAGTCCATTGGATGAATGGGGGGGGGGGGGGGGGGGTGTGGGTGGGTCGTTGGGTGGTGCAGAGCCATTGCAATTGCAACTGCTTTGTCGCACACGGCGACTGCAAAAGCATAATGAAGGATAATGAGTTCTTGATTAGTACAAAGTGGAAAATTGTGTAATTCTGCGCTGTTTCTTACCCCTCTCAACCCTGTGTCCCCCGTCACCGTCACCGTCACCGTCTTCGCCCTTCACCGTTGTTCACCCGTCGCAAAACCGTCTTTCTAATACCGTACCCCGTTAAGTTCATTTTGGTAACTCTGTGGCATCAATTAACTGTAATTAGGGGCACCGCACTCTGCGTAAATGTGCAAACAAACAACGAGCTCTGGACACGGAACGGGCCCGCCCACCTCCCACCACCCACCTTGTGCAGCACGAGAGAAACATGTCGAAATAATAATATCCGATATGCATGTATATACTCGTACATATTATTGTATAAATGTACATTTAGTGTATGTTATATCCGATCTAGTATAGCCAACTGCTCGTATATAGTATATGCTATTCGTGTATGTACAATGTATGTATTCTATTCTAGGCCAATGAGAATTGTTCGTCCTAGGAGCTCATAATTTAATCAAGGTCCTGGTCCGATTCTCTCCCCATCAAGTGCAAGTGCAGCGGAAACAATGTTTATAAATTTGCTAATTTCAACGTCATCCTTGGCAGGCGAGCTCCTGCAGTTGAGTCCTTGTCAATGCCGTTGGCGCTGCTCATTTCGACTGTTTTTATAAAATTAATTAAAAGCCGAGCCCCAACGAATAAAATGGCCGCATTCACAGCCGCAGCCGCATCCGCATCCGCATCCGAATCTGAATTCGCATCCGCACGCGGTGAGCCACGTCGTTGTCCATCCCAATCAGACTCCGTTATTCCCTCACACACACACACACACACATACACATACACACACTAACATTGAGCAACCTCAATAAACAGTTGCCACAGCCAGCGAGTAGCCATATCAAAAGCTCGAAGCACCTCGGCGTGGCAAGGAGTCCGCGTAGGCAACGAAATAATAATGAATGAGCAAATAAGGCGCCAAGTTTCGCCACTTTTTCTCCCCCTCTCTCCCATCTCCCATCTCCCATCTCTCTCTCTCTCTCTCACTTTACCTATAGCAAGTATTCACACTGTATTCACAACCCATTTATGGTCAACCCATCGACTTATACGATGTACACGCCCAGCAACTGGTCGGGAGCTGCTCGTGGCACGGCCCCTCTGGGGGCTCCGGGCACGTCTTTTATGCCAGTTTCTGTATGTATATGTATATGTGTATGTGTATGTGTATGTGTATGCACAATATAGTATGTAACGGTATAAATTTCTAGTTAATTAATCACCTTTCTCTTTGTTTATGCCTAATTTAATTAATTTTATGTCTTTCATTGTTCCTCCCATCTACCAGCCACCGACCAAACTAGAAGGTCCTGGCTGGTCCTAGGGACCGTATATCCTTTGGACTGTATGGCGTTTTGCGGGTTGCGGCGTCTGGTTAAGTTGCCAAATTTCATTTATAATATTGTACAATATTTACACTTATTCTAGAATTCTGGCCAAAAGTATTGTATCGGAGAATGATTGGTTTTGTCTTTATTTTGTTTAAATATTGTAAGTTTAATAGAATTTTGATTTTGTTTAATAGAATTAAGCATAATTGTTTGTGATTTCCTTTCTTTTTGTGTCAAATATTATATGTGAATTGATCATTGAAGTTTGAGCTATAATTTAGTCCTTGGCGCCTTGCTAATGGGCCTGGGCGTACGGAGAATGTGGTTGGGCTTCACGGGATTCTTGAGCAACGACGTGTCCGATTTGGCACAACTTAGGTTAACTTTTTGCATTATCCTTGCGTCATAGTGGTCCGTTGAAAGATTTCGAGGCTCCTCAAGTAATTTCATCGAATCGCTTGAATTCGACAAACTCATGTTCCCTTCTCGCGTCCCGTCATGCAATTCTCTCCTTTGGCAGGCCTTTTTCTTTTTTCTCTTCGGATTCTCTGGCAGAGCTATCGGCGAGTTGGAGGGATGCTTGAGGCCATGTGGTCTTTGAATATCGTGCGTATTGTCCTTGTTGCTTTTGGGCTTGGATGCATTCATGCCTTTCCCATAAGTCTTGTCCCGTGAACTCTCCGGAATCTTTTTCAATGCGCCACTCTTCAATTCTCGTGCAGGTGGCGCAGGTGCAACTTTCTGGCTAATTGCATTCTGAAGAAATGCGTTTTGTAATTTCTGTTTCAATCTCAGAAATGATGGTGAATTTTGGACCTTGACTGTTTCCAACTTATCCATCGATTTGGGCCAATCCGCCTTCTTCGGCAATGCGTCTGTCTCAAAGGACTTAGCCATGTCGCCCTGCGCAAATCCTGGCAAAGCCAATGTCTCAATATTCTTGTGTTTGAGCATAATATACATATTTCCCCTGAATGAAGTGTGGTATCACGTGCAACTTTCGATTTATCGCAAATAATATGCAAATACTTATTAACAATTTTGACTAAATCGGCCAAGAGTTAAATAATTTCCTTTTTCGCACGAACATCCAAAATTCCACTCAATAAAATCGACAATTTTGTTTTGAAAATGTCACGTGAACTAAATGAAACAAATACATTTTGTTCGGGTTTATCGATGATTTGATGTATTTATCAAAGCACGAGTCGATTATTCGATTAATCGATTTTGAAATAAAAGGGATTTTAATTAATAACAATAAATAAATAATTTATTTAATATATTATAATAAGTTTATACACAATCTTAAATATGAAAATGCAATTGTTTTCCCTCGAGTCACACACGAGGCGACTCAATGACTCTCATTTCTTCATTTCTTCAATCATTCATTCAAACTGTCTTTTTTTCTTAGTTTGTTTTCTTTTTTCTTTCTTTTTGTGTAGCTTCTTTTGTTAACACTGTTTGTCGTTTATTTTGAATTCGTTCCCTCTACTTTCTTCCTTCATTACACTTTCTAATGGCATTTTTTTCGACGAGAGCGTTTATCAACAAACAAAAAAAAAAACATTAAATACGATATACGATATACGATATACCATATACGATATTCGGTTTACGATAAACTGTATGCGGTATAGGATATACGGTATTCGAAATACGATATACTGTATACGACATACGGTATACAATTTACGACATACGATATACGATATACGGTATTCGGTTTACGATAAACTATATGCGGTATAGGATATACGGTATACGAAATACGATACTCTGTATACGACATACGGTATACAATTTACGACATACGATATACGATATACGATATACGGTATATGGAAAACGAAATACGAGTACGAAATATATAGGATATAAAGGTGATAAGGGTGAGGATGACGTTGCAATAAATACGAATAAGAACAAGAAGCGGATGATAACGTAATGGAGTTCAGATGAAACGAGTATATACTACAGAATACATACATGCATATACAGATGGTGTATGTATGTATATAAATGTATACGCGACTATATATACCACTTAGATATTGCCCTATTTAAATGCTAGGGTATGCTAGGGTATGCTAGGCTAGGCTAGGCTACTTTGACTGAACATTCAATGCTTGGCCTCCTCATCGACCTCGGCCGCAACAATGGGTTCAATCTCTTTGACTTTGGCGTGCACCTCCTCCTCATTGGCCTCGGCATCTGGGAGAACGCGCACCTCGACCCGATTTGAGGCACCGTGCTGCTGTTCGTGATCCTCCGACTCATCCTCTAGCGGGTCCTGTTGCTCGTGTTCCTCCACCTCTTTGTGATCATCCTCGTGGTGCTGCTCATCGGAGCGACTCTGTGCCTTGTGATTTTGTGGCAGAACCGATGACTCTTGGGGCTGTTCGATGGCAGTCAGTATGGACTGCAGCAGACCCTGGGACAGGATCTCCTCATGATTAGCGCCCTGTTCGCCAACAACTGCTCCACCATTTGCGCCATTTCCTCCGTTGCCACCTGCCACATTATTCAATGAGCTGTCCACTTGCAATTGGAAGTTCCGAAGGGGCTGTATGTCGGTGGCGCCCAGCTGAATGCTCTGCGACTTCTGGGCAGAGATTACGTCCAAGCCATCTAAACCCGGCAGCTGCTGTGGATCAGTGCCATCCGGGAGTGCGGCCACAGCTGACTTTTGCGAGGCGTAGCCCGAGTGATCGAAATCAATATCGTTACCCGATGGTGGTGGGCCATAGCTATCAGCGGGTCCAGCCAGGAACTGGGTGTGCTGCTCAGCCACTGGAATGCTCTGGGCGATGGCGTTATAAGCACCGGAAGATGCCGCTGAGACGCTGCCAAATTGTTGTTGTTGCTGCAGCTGTTGTTGCTGTTGGACTTGGTAGCCGGTGCTGCTGACTAGATTGGGTCCATGCCCGCAATCGTGCACCACCAGCGGCTGCTGTTGGTTAACTTGTGGACCTGGTCCAAAGATTGGCTGCTGATTGAAGCGTGGAGCCTGCTGCGGCAACGGCAATGACTGTGCGTGGACATACTGTGAGGCGCCGAAGCTGTTCTCCAGATGCTGTTGGTGCCTGTGGTGCTGCTGTGGCGGCGGTGGGGGCAGGTATTGGGGCTGTGGTGGTGGCGGTGGTCCGGGCGGTCCGTATTGCTGCAGTTGCAATGGCCTCTGATGCACAAACACTGGTCCGGACTGCGGTTGCGGCAGCTGCTGCTGCACAATTATCTGCGGTGGCTGCTGCTGCTGCTGCGGTGGTGGTGGTGGTGGTGGTCCTGGCTGATTGTGGGGTGCACCGTAGACCGCTGGCGGTGCAGGTGGTGCACCACCCAAAGCAATTTCATTGGTTGCTGGCGGAATGTAAGTTGCCGGCTGCTGTGGCGGCTTCACGCCAAATTGATCCAGATGCTGCACGGTGGCACCAATGGACTCCAGCAAGCCGCTGGGTACGGGCGGTCGATAGGCAACGGGCCTGTTGGGCTGGCCGGCGCCATGTTGCGGGAAGGGTTGTGGATTGCCCGATGGTGGTGGACCGTACTGGATGTTCACGTTGGACTGCGATTGCGAATGGGCGTGGCTGCTGGTTAGAGCCGCGAACTGTGGCGGCGGTGGCAGTGGTGGTCCATACTTGGGGCCAGGCAAGGGTCCGGGTATGGGTCCGGGTCCGGGTCCTGGTGCGGGTACGGGTGGGGGTGGCAGGGGCAGACCAGTGCCAGGCACGCTGCCAATCGTCTGGTATTTGTGGGCATGCACGGAACCAGGTGCATACGAATCTGCCGGTGGCTTCGAGTAGGTGTCATCGATAGATCCGCCGGGCAGCTAAGCCGAATGGAAGAAAAAATATAATTTGAAAGGCTCCACATGATTGGGGAACAGAATTGAGGGATCACTCACCTGCAGAGAATTGGAATCTATGGTATTGAAGTGTCCATCGCCGCCAGGAGCAGTCAATGCATTTCCAGCCTCACTTTGCAGTGCTACGGCCACCAATTGCTCGTCGGAGAGACCCTCAATGATGCTGCCGCCTCCTCCACTGCTGGCGCCACCACCAGCCACATTGTATTGGGTAGCGAAGCTCTGGCTCTGACCCTGACTGTGGCCATGTGCCTGGCCAACATTGCTGTAGCCGCCCTGAGTCTCGATGTGGTTGTGTTCGACATAGGCGCCAATTGGTGCCGGAATTGGCTTCCAGCCATCGCAGGCGGTGTGGAAGGGTGCTTGTGATCCGCTTACACTATGCGTATGTCCGGAGGCATCGATCTGAATCTGCACCTGCTTCACAGGGCCACCGCCCGGTCCGCTGGGAAAATGCTGACCACCGGGACCACTCAATATGATCGTCGTCTCGGGCACACGATTGAAGCTCGCCGGCTGTGGTCCGGGCAGGCTCACGGGCAGAGGTGGTGGACCGTAGTTGGGTGGCACATCGAACACTGGCTTGGGCGGCAGATTCAGTGGTCCGGATGCAGGTGGACCGTACGATGTGGCTGGCTGATGGGCTGGCTTGAACAGGGGCGCGGGATGTGGTGCTGGCAGCGGTTGTGGTGGGATGCCATAGTGTGGTTTCGGTGGTGGTGGACCATACTGGGGTGACGGACGGTGCTGCAGCTTCAATGGCGGGGGGCCGTATTGTGGTGCAGGCTGTGGTGGTGGTGGGCCATACTGTGGTGCCGGCTGTGGCGGTGGTGGGCCATACTGTGGCGCAGGCCTTGGTGGTGGTGGGCCGTACTGTGGTGCGGGATGTGGTGGTGGTGGGCCGTACTGTGGTGCTGGATGTGGTGGTGGTGGTGGACCGTACTGTGGTGCAGGTTGTGGCGGTGGGGGACCGTACTGTGGCGCTGGCCTTGGTGGTGGTGGGCCATACTGTGGTGCGGGATGTGGCGGTGGTGGGCCATACTGTGGCTTTGGTGGCGGCGGTCCGTAGTGTGGTGCAGGCTTATGCTGTATATGCGGTGGCCCATAGAAGGGCTTCGGTACGCCAAAGTGCGTCTTGATCTGCTCATGCAAACCACTCGAGGACGATGATGAGCCGCCGCCCAAAAAGTTGAGCTTGGGTGGACCATACTTTAATGCCGGTGGCCCATATTCGCGGAACGGTATCTGCTGTGGCACGCCATACTCCCGATGTGGCACATGCAACTGCGGTGGGGGACCATACTGTGGTGCTGGCCTTGGTGGTGGTCCGTAGCTGTCGTGACCCTGTTCCTTGCCGCTGAGCACCGCTTGGGCAGTGCAAAGGCAGAAAGCCATCAGCAGTGTCAACCTTGGCAGCATCTGAATGAGAGCGAAAGAGAGCGAGAGAGAAAGAGAGAGGGATATATTAATATAAGATTAAATAATATTAATTTATTACATAAGAAATTGAATAATCTTTTCAACCTAAAGCAAGAAAAGCTAACGACACGTATTATTTAATATGTTTATGCCTAATTATTAAATTCGTATATTACGTATATACATACATATGTATGTATTTGTGTGCGTACATCATAATTATTTAATATCTTAATGACTGAACCCAAACTCCAACTAATAATTATGTATTAAATCGAAAAGTGGAAGTTGTAAAAAGCTTAAGAAATTTTATTAAAATTAAACTGAGTGATATTTTTATTTTATTTTTTCAATTTTGGCGCTTCCAATGATTAAATGTTGGTCACAGAAAGGGAGGGGGTGGGGGGGGGAGGTTTAAGGGTTTAATTCTTGGCCGTAAACCCCATTTGGCTTGGGTTACCGCTTAGACTGGCGTATCTCGTGTATAACAATAATAAATGGCGTTAATTGTTCGCTTCCCTCTCACTCCATCTACGTCTCCCTCGATTTCTATTTCTATCTTTATTTATTACATACATATATGTATGTGTGTGTGTGTGTGTGTGTGTGTGTGTGTGTGTGTGAGTATGTGTGTATCTGTGTGGTATTTTTTCTTGTGGCTGACGAGTCAAATTAGCTGCAGATTAGCCAGTCATAATGGCAAAGTATTACGCTCTAATTAAAATATAATTGAGCTGGCGTAGTCATCGTTAAAATGCCATCGCCTTTGCAAAAAGTATCGCAGTCGCAGTCGCAATCGCAATCGTAATCGTAATCGTAATCGTAATCGTAATCGTAATCGTAATCATTATGTTTGTCATGCTCAGCATTAAACATCTGCAATAACAAGCAAGTGCGTGCTAAAAGCAAAATAAATTGCAAAAATCAAACACAAAAAAATCAAAAAAATAAAAATAAAATCAAATCAAAAAATTAAGACAAAAATTAAAAAATAAAATAAAAATCTAATTCAAAATATAAATCAAAAGAGTAGCGAAAATGAATGCAATCAACGGTCAGGCGACAAGACGTTTAATTGGTTTCATGTTTTACGCGAAATAATGCAACAGCAACAGCGACAGCAAAAATAATAATAATAATAACAATAATAACAACAACAAAAACAACAACAACAATAAGTTAAAGTTAATTTCTGCGATTCTTCATCGAAATTCCAAGCACAGGCGCGAATTAAACAAAAAAAAAAAATGGAGCTCAATTTGTAAGCAACTTTAATAGACGAAACTTAAATACTCTAACACACAATGTATGTGTATGTAAGCAATGACTTGCATTTATTTATCTACACATTTTTATCATTTATGCATTTGTGTGTGGGTTTTGTTTTTATAATTGTTTAACTGCACTCACAGTTGAAAAACGGGGAATCCCGGAAATAAATAAAGAGAAGAAAGAAAGAATTTTAATACAAGTTTATGACTCAACATTAATAGCAAATATTTACAAACTATATTTAAAATTTATTTATTACTATATTACTGTTTATGTTAATATTTTAAATATATTCTTAGCTGTAGAAAAGAATAAATAAATAATTAAATATAGTTTATTTTTTAAATATAAATATTATTTTAAGATTTAAGCGTATTTGATTTGATGATAATTGAAATGATTATGCATTCAAATAATTCATTCAAATAAGACAAACATACATACACATAACTACGTGTAATTTCAAGTAAATGTATGTATGTATGTATGTATGTATGTTAGTGACAAATTTTGATGTAATAGCCAAATGAAAGGCGGACAAACAGATGACCCGCTGCGATAAAGAGCGGCATTCAAAGTAAATAATTCCAGACATCAAGTTGTGAGATCTTGTGCAATTCTCCAACGATATACAAAATGCGGGCACAGACACTTATCTACGTATGTATGTGTGTATGTGTGTGTGTGTGTGTGTGTGTGTGTGTGTGCTGCTGCCCCTTTCTCCAATTATGGTAACAATTGCGTAAGACGCGCGATGGCCAATCAGCTACGGAGCTATGATTTTAGCTCGATGGACATTGAATATCATCCATCAGATAAAACAACAACAACAGCAACAACAACAACAACACCAATAACTGTGGCCAAAACGAATAACAATTTGGCCAGCATTTAAATGTTTTAAGCGCCCACAATGGCCAAAACTGAATGCGATGGAGAAGAAGAGCAGAAGCAGCAGCAAAAGAAGTCGCCAAAAAGAAATGCCCCATCCAAACAAAGTATGGCAAGAAACAACAAACACAAACAAAAAAAAAAAACAAAACAATCAAAAAAAAACACACAAAAACCAAGAAAAAAACTTTCACTTCCCGCTGGCCAAAAGAAGAAGAAGACGCTAACCCAAAGCAGCCAATGCGGCGGCTGGTGTCGCCACTCGACGCGACGCCGCACTGCGGGCTCTTGGGTCTTAGCTCTTCATCATGAATGGATGAGTAGGTGTCACGAATGCAAGCAGTGAAATTACGCGGCTCATAATGAATATTCGTTATTCGTTAATACGAGTCTGAGTCTGAGTACGAGTTCGAGTACTCAAAGCACTCGTACAAGAAATGGCAAACAATTAAAAGTGCCAGCTCGAAACGAGGTAAGCGCATAAAATCAACGAAGAGATGTGCTTAGCACGAGGAGAGGGAGGTGCAGCTGGAGGTAAAGATGGTGGCTGAGGAGGAGGAGGAGGAGGAGAAGGGTTTACCTGGGGTCAGGTGGTTGGTTACCTGCTTGATTGATGGAATAGAGAAGAGCCATAGGGTAGATGGGGCGGTACGGGGAGGGGTGATGGGGGTGACCCACCTGTAGAGCCGGGTTCGTCCCATCGTCTTTAAAGCGTGTGAAGTGACCCGTATGCCACTTGTTGTTGTTGTTGTCAGTATTCATATAACTCAATTATTATTATTTTTTATCTTCTTCTGTTTTTTGTTTTTTTTTTTCGGTATTGTGATTAACTTTACGAGTCAGTGAGTCAGTCGGTCGACAGACTCGAAGGTAAGTGAATATATTCAAATAGGTATGAATACGAATATGAATACGAATTCGAATACAAAAACCAAATACTCATATTGATTGAATAGGACGTCAAATAAAAATGAATGAACATCAAAAACAAAATACTTTGCGTACGCAAATGCTTCACCTGTGTCAACGGTCACGCATCCGAATACGAATACGAAAACGAATACAAAGATAAATATGAATATGAATATGAATATGAATATGAATATGAATACTTGCGAGTAGTACGAATAGTAGTACTCGCTGCCTGGGCACAGCTTTCGTTCGATTTCTGTTCATTAGCATAGCTCACAAATATTTGTTATTGATGCTAAACAATTGACAATAGACACTAAAAACAATAACAACAACAACAACAAAAACAACAATAACAATAACAAGAAGAAGAAGAAAAAAACACTGCGAACTTTCACTCTCATTTGAGGGAAACGATAATTTGGCCCAAAGATGAACGAACGAATAAATATGAATAAACAAAGAGTTTATTTACAATAGAATTAACATTTAATATGAAATGTTAAATATGAAATGGAAACTGACACCGAGTGCAACAGGGGTGTGTATGTATGGTATATACATTCTATAGTATATACAATATATATGTATGTGTGTGTGTGTATGTATATATACTGATAAGTTGTCTGTCTTTGAATATCATTTCAATTATCATGAATATTTTCATTTTGATTGCGTGGCCATCGCACAGATGCTGCTCAAAAACATGGCTCGTAATCTCAGCGTTAATTAAACTTTTCTTGCTGCCAACAGCAACAACAACAACAACAACAACACAACAACAGCTAAAAATAACAATAACAATCATAATAATAATACATATTGAATAAAGACAAGAACAACAATGGGAAAGCAACAAACAACTCACATTGGCATTGGCATAGGAAATGCGAATTATTTATGAATCAATTTCGATCATAAATTAATTATGTGGGTTTCCCCACCCCCCTCCCAACCCAGTAGCCCTTTACTGCTCCACCCACACACACACACATACACATACACATTTCGCCAAGGAAAGCAAAACCTTAAGGTATTCTGGTTTACTGGCATTGTTAGCCATTTTGCTGGCAAATGAAATGAATAATTTGTGGCACAGAGATTCGAATGCGAGTCTTACGCAAATCCCGCATCCATTTTCATTTTGAGTGTTCCTTAACGTATCCGTTGCTGTAGGTCATGCCAAGGTGAATAACATGTATTCAAATTTAACTGATTCACAGCACTCATTCCTAATTGAATTTCACATATAAATATATCTATTCAATATCTATTCAATCATATACAAACACACATATGTATATATATATATTTATATATGTATATGTGTGTATGTATGTATGTATGTATATATGCCGTTCAGCGTATTTTTAATTGTATCTTAAAGATTTCATCGAATCATCGTCCCAACATTGATGATTGTCTCTTAACGATTTCTTTACGATTATTCGATTATTCACATTATACTATATGGCATATTCATTTTGCATGCTTTGCCTTCGTCCGCCCACTCGCCAACCCCTCATTGACCCACTGCCATATACCAGTTCCCTCTCGTATCCTAATCGTAATTAATTTTAACGTTTTTCTCTCCTTTCATTTTCCAACTGAATGCAGCTGCTTCATAAAAATTTTCGTTTTATTCATTTTTTTAAAAATCATAAATAAAATCTCTTGGTTGTTGTTGTTGTTAGTTATATTAATCCTTTGCAAGTGTTTTCACATCTGGCTATATCTATATATATATATATATATATATATATATCTTGGGGCATAGAAACAAGGATCTCTGAACTGAAGCAATCTTTACCATTTCGGCTGCACTCGGATAATTCCAGGAACGGTTATCACCGCGCTGACGTCACTCTCAGGCACAAATAAATTACAAAAAAAAAAGAAAAATTGAAAATCACGTTATACCGTTAGGTGTTTAGCCTTTATTTTCCTTGTTTTTTTTTTTTTTTAATTTGTCTTATTTGCACTCAAAAAAAGATAAATAGAAAATATATTTTGCCGGTACTTTTTTTTGGACTGCGTTCACTTCACAAGGACGCGACGGATATATATTATTTATATATATGTATATATATCGTATATACAATATATGTTTAGGAACTCGAACAAAAAAAAAATTAAAAAAAGAATTTAAAAAAAAAAATGCAACACAAGTCTCGAAACGCCCTTTTGGAGCGGTACACGAAACGGTTAGCCGGCGGTTCGATGGGTACGAAATCGGGTTCGGGTTCGAGTTGGAATTCGAATTCGAGTTCGAGTTCGAGTTCGGATTCGGATTCGGGTACGGGTTTGGCGTCCGTCACTTGCCACTCTCGAATTGAAAATGCTGCCGCACAGATGATAACGCCAGCTCATATAGGTAATAGCCAACGCCGGCGTCGTCGGCGGCTGCGCAGCTGCCACAATAGAG
Organism: Mulgravea parasiatica; assembly: GCA_037075045.1. NCBI lineage: Eukaryota > Metazoa > Arthropoda > Insecta > Diptera > Drosophilidae > Mulgravea > Mulgravea parasiatica. The sequence goes on along the minus strand of JBAMCR010000227.1, from coordinate 6,524 downwards.
TCGAAAACCTGAAATCGAAAGTGAAGAAATTTGGTAAACGAAAAAATACAAAAACAAAAACCAAAACCAAAACCAAAAAAATTTCAAAAAATAACAAAAAATAACTAAAAATAAATAAAATAAGTAAAGACAAACAGAAGACGCAAGGTGCTTGCTGAAGGGACTGTAAAAGAAACAGAGACAGAGAAAGAGAGAGAGCGAGAGAGAGAGAGAGAGGGAGAGAGTAAGAAAGAGAGAGAGAGAGACACTCAGAGAAAGAGATAGGGATGGATGGATGAATATTGTCTCTTGCATTCGACCAGTTTTGCAACAATTTCACAAAGACTTTGTTGCTGTTTGCCACATGTCGCATGCAAATCGACTGCAACGTGCAACCCGCAACGTGCAACGGCAGCTGCTGCACTCAAATACCTTCAACATGATACGAGTACCCGTAACCGTAGACAAGCCGGATTTGCAGATAACAAACATTATCGATATATATAATATATATATATATGTATATGCATATGGCCTCAAGCTTGTATTGGCCAAGTTCTAGAGACTCCAAGGATATGGGGTGAAATACCATCGGATACAAAGGATTCGCAATTTTAATATTCATTTCATTTCTCATGAATATGAAATCTATTCAATTCATTTGCATTGATTTGAGGTATTCAAAACTTTCTATGTTATTCAACAATAAATTTATTAAGATAAATAGACTAAATTCAAAATGTTTTTGTTTTCAGCTTGAAATACATTTTAAATTTTATCGACTGCTCTTAAATAAATAAATAAAAATACAAATCAAATGAATCCCCATTTTATTTTTTTAAAAATAATTTATTTCTCGCAAAAAGAAATGTTTGATGAAAATGCATAAATTACGTTAACAACAATAAATTGTCTTAGCCCGTTCGCTTGGCCATGATGAGACGACAATTTTAGGCCTAAACATTAATTGGGTAATCGGTTAATAGGACCGTAATATTCATTAAAAAAAAGGCAAATAAAGTGGTTTAAGAAAGTTATGTAAATGTGGGTCACAAAAATACAAAAAAAAAAAAAACATAAAATACTAATAAAATATATTTTTAGTATTTACCAATTGCAGATGCAATTAACACAATTGATGAATAAAACAAATATAATATGAATTACATAAATCATTTACATACGCACACACATACATAGATATATGTACATATTTAATGGAGTTCTTATAAAAGTTGTCGCCACCAGTTAAACAACTTATCCGACATACTGTAATATGTCGTGTTAGCGATTAATTCATCGAATTGATGTCCACAGTTGTTTAGGCCACATTTTTTAGGCTTTTCCTGGTTAAGTCATCCGACTTGGTCGTCATCTGGAACCAGCACAGCAACAACAACTGCAACAACAACAACAACAGCAACAACAGCAACAACAGCAACAACAGCAACAACAACAACAACAACAACATGAGGCACAGAGCAGGTTTTCTTGTTTCTTCTTGTGTTGCCGTCGTGAGGTTTCGCTTTCATTTGAATTTTTTTCTTTTTTCTTAGACTTGAACCATCTGCGGGTACGTGTATGACTTTGCGATTGTCTCTGCTTCTTCTGTCTCTATCGCCTTCTTAGACGCTATCTCCCTCTCTGCCTGGGGCAACATAGACATTGTTGTCATCATTGTTATGTTTAGAGTGTTTACAGTGGACTCGCATTCAGCCTCAGCCTTAGCCTCAGCCTTAGCCTTAACTCTTGCCGGCTTTAAAGATTTGTATTTATTATTATTGTTATTATTTTTATTATATTTTTATTAATTTCAGTTTTACCTTTCACGCGCAGCCAACAAAATCTTAGACAAAATGTGCTCCCAATATAATTGTTGTTAAATGCTGGTACTCATACTCATACCCATACTCATACTGATACTCATGCTCGTAGATTCAATTTAAATATTTGAGGCTCGTGGATAAAATCCGAATGCAGTCTTTGAAGTTTGTTTATCTCAGATTTCATTTGAAATTTGAATCACGGTTAAAGCCAAGTTTAAAACGCTTTGAGCCATTTGAGGCATTTGATTTGTAGCATTTCAAATCGATTAAATCGCTTAAGCAGGTGACTTAATTGAAGCAGTTGCTGTTGCATCAGCTGCGCCACTTGTTGCACTTGCGGATGCAGCAAACAATGAGTGGCAACAGCTGCTGCAACTGTTGCAACTGCTTAAACTGCCTTAAACTGAAAATACTTTAACTGAAACTTAATGTACATACATACAGACACACAAGTGCATATGTACATACATACGCTCTCCCATGGCTATGCCAATATTTTGGCCGCATCTGTTGCCGCTGCTTTTGTCATGCTTGCCGAGGGATTTGCAATTTAATGCGCTTTTACTTCCTCGAGCCAAATGTTGAGGTCACTTTCGTTTCAGAAATTTGCAGGTTCCATGATAAGAGCGAAACCAGCACACACACATACACACACACATACACACACACGCACATGCACTCATACACACACATACAGTATTCATTTAACGATCTTTTTACATTCGAGATGTGACAGGTCGCTTTCAAAACTGAATATACTATATACGAGACATAAATGTTTGGAAAGAAGGGAATATACATATTTTTATTTATTATTTATTTATTTATATATATTTATTTATATATATTTATTTATATATATTTATTTATATATTTATATATATTTATGACACTCGTGGGAATTTTAAAAATATCGAAGAAGCTCATTTGCGAACTTGATCCAAGAATTCTCTTGGCATTGGCAAGTGCGATGCCCTCTTTTTGTTGGTGTTGGAGGGGAAGAGGGGGAATAAGAGAAATTTATCACAAATTGAGAATATATATATTTTCCCATTATTGAATTTGCCATTAAAACGTATGTACATACATGTTGTATGTGTAATATGTGGCACGTAAGTTGTGAACTGAATAAATTGATGTACGTATGATTGATCAGGCATAAAAAAAAGTTCAACTGCAATATGTTTGCATTTATTTACAATTTATCAATTTCATCGTAAGTGCGAATTTAAATATAATATATTAACTATTGAACGTACAAAAAAGAATTTTAAAAAATAAATATGTGCAGATGATGATGCAGGTGTTTCAGATGCATTCTTCCAGGTATGTATGTATATGGTATGTGTATATGTTTACCTTTAACCAATATGTATATACATTACATACAAGTATTTAAAAGCAAATTCAATCAATAAAATTCTCAGAACGAACTGTTGATTGGCTTTTGAAAGAATGGAAAAATGTTCGTCCATATTTTTGCCTTAATTTGGGACATTTTTTGAAATTTTTATAAACTTTTTGACTGTTTCATTTGAGCCATATAACATCTCAAAACCAATTTTAAAATCAAAATCAATTTAATATTAATTAATTGAAATTAATTTGATCATTCTGTGAGATAAATCTCTCTTGGAAGAGAGCAAAGAGAGCAAATGTTGGAATATTATAATTAAGACGACCTGCCACACAGGAAATCTTCAATATTTGATGTTTGTATGTAACAGCAACATTTCGTACATACAAGTGTATGTACTCGTTTGTATGTAATGTATATACATTTATGCATTATGTATCCATATGCCTGCAATTGCGTGCCAAATGGCTAATACTCTTTCTTTGGCAGAGACAACGTTCAGGCGAAACGCAGAGCAATTGAGAAAATATTTAAAGAAGTGAAATTGCATTCCAATGTTGTGAGGCGATGTATGTATGTATGTATGTATGTATGTATGTAGTCTTCGATTTCGTCTTCGTCTTCATCGTTGTCTTCGTGTTCGTCTTCGTCTTTGTCTCCGTCTTTGTCTCCGTCTTTGTCTCTCTCTCTCTTTGTCTCGTCTTCGGTTTTCTTCACCCGGCTGCTGCGTGTAGGCCTCGCCCACATTTCAGTTGATTTCGGCTCGAGGGCTACCAAAATTTCAGGTGTAGCCGCAATTATGCGGGTCCAGTCGTCGTCGCACTTGTGGTTATCGCGCCTCCAGCATTTCCCCGTCTTCTTCTGTCTTCTGACTTTTATCTCCCCTCCAACTTCCCCCCATTACCCACCCCCCTGCAACTATGAGCAGCAGCAATGCGGCAAGTCGTCATTCCACTTTTGCTCTCGCTACGGGCAGCGTCTGGGCCTGGCTTAATGCGATGACGCAAATATTGCGCAATCCGCTTTCTTCTCGCCGTCTTTCATTCTCTGCATGTCGGTTTCTATGCTATGACACTTGACGATGGCTTCGTTGGCTCTCTGCATCCGCCTGTGGTTCCATCTTGGCCCAAAGAGTGTGCCAAAACAACTATTGAGCCAAAACGATTGGCCAAAACAATTTGTTATGCCGGCTGCTCCAAAAACCCATTGATTGGGGCCATAGCATTGTCTCACTTTCACAATGCGATTCAGAAATGAATAATTGTACGAATTCGAATACATCTGCGACCATGAGTGCCAGTGTGAGTGTGAGTGTGAGTGTGAGTACTCAGTATGAATCACTTTAATTAATGCTAATTAAATGCGCTTATCGCTAGGCGCGGCTGGCTCTTATCAGACAACGCCCAGAGCTGCTCCGGCTGGCATTCCTTTAAACTGCTTTGGACTATTTGGGTTAATCAGTGAATGCTTTTTTTGTATTTAGTTTTTTGTTTTTGTTATTTTTACTTTTATTTTTATCATTGTTGCCTTGGCAAAAGCCAGTAGCTTTCTCCGCCTTCGCAACCTCACCTATCCCCAACCCCATCCTCATCTCCATCTCCATCTCCATCTCCATCTCCATCTTCAGCCCAAAAACAATCCGGCAAACGTACCCGTTAGCGAGGCTGCCAATGCAAATGAGACACATTCATAAATAAATGAATGCCACACCCGTAGACGAGATTTGCTTAAATATTTATGATCTTGCGATAAATGTATTCAAAAATAATAATAATAATATTATAATTTTTATTACAATTTATTGTACGATACTTAGCCTGGTAATATCCCGTTTACATTTTCTATTTTCCATTTCCCATTTTCATTTAATTCTAAATTAAATTGGGAAATATTGCATAATATTCGAATTACGAAATACGAGTACTCGAATGAGTATGTGATGAGTATCAGTTAATCTGAATTTACTTATTGTGAGTCGAATACATGATTAAGTGTATGGTAAACCCTCAGACGTTACGTTACGATCGATCATCGCACGTATCACGTATATAAATGTATGTATGTATGTATGTATATATGTATGTATGTACTAACCACTTAAATTTGAGTATACTCACTTGAGGCATATCGTTTATAAGTTAATCATTTGTTATGATCATTTATATTCATTTATAACCCAGACTCTAATCAGCTATTTAACATTTTTTCCTCCTCCTCCTCCTCTCTTTTCATTTTTGTGTTTATTGTATTTACATGTGTATAATACACATACACACGTACATATACATATATGATATGTATGTATGCATATGTTTTGGCTAAATGGTTCAAGTGGATTTGATTTTGAAATCATTTCATTGATATCGAATTCGTGACTGGCCATCTAATCCCAAACACTTCGCTGCGATGAGATGGCCACGTGAGCTGGCTGCCTCTAGCTGGCCGCATTAAGGACTCTCTGTTGCCAGTTAGCGAATACTCCAAAGAGTACACGAGCTTCTGGTAAACATTTCAACATAAATATTTTGTTGATTAACTTTGAATTTTGACGCCTGCCTTCATTTCTTCCTGCCTCCCCCCCTTTTGACTGACAGTCAACCCATATTTGCCATTTCAATTTGCGGTTTCGCATCTCATTTGCATATGCCAAATACGAGAGGATCTAGGATTTTGGCTTAGGCATCAACGCTCCCGGCACCCGGCTCCCTCTTCTGCCGGTATATGGCTATTATGGTATATGGAATATTTGGCACAAAGAACTCAGAGGTTTTCCCCAGCAGGATGGCAAAACCCAAGCCCAAAGCAAAAGCGAAAACAAAAGTGAACAAAAACAAAAACAAAAATAAAAATTATAATACAACATACAACATACAACATACATACATACATACATACATACAACAACAACAATTTTCATGTTCATGTTGCGTGAACAATTTTGGCAACGAAGCTGCAGTAAATTTATGATGCGTAGCATGGCGGCCATAAATTATAATATTAATCGTTATAAGGTGTTAAACTCTGTTTCTTATTGCGGAAACGCGTCGAACGGTGCTTCAAATTATGCCCCCCCCCCCCAACATTCCCACAACATATAACCAATACAAATGCAAATACAATACGCATGTGTGCATGTGCCCGTTTACCCATCTTTATAATCTTTATTGTGCGCCTGCCTGCCTGGCGAGCTAAACGATTTTTTCATGTCGAACATCCAACAAGTGTTTAAAAGTCGCCGCAGAAAAAAAAAAAAAAAAAAAAGAGAGAAGGAAAAAAGACAAAAAAAAAAAAAAAAAAGAAAAAAACAAAGAAAACAAAAAAAAACAACAAAAAAAAAAAAAACGAACCAAAAACAACGAAAA
>JBAMCR010000226.1:0-39486 GCA_037075045.1 Mulgravea parasiatica | reverse complement strand
ACACACACACACACACACACACACACACACACACACACACACACACACACACACACACACACACACACACACACATAATTATATGCTGCTTAGGTGTGCACCGGCATTCTTCGGTTAAAACGTACGTTAAACAACATACCCCCATGTGTATACATATGTACATATGCATATGTACTATGACAAAAAAAAAAAAAAACATAAACAAATCTCATCTCAACTGTGGCTGCTGGTAGACATATCAACACATAACAATGCCACTGATATGACAAAAAAAAAACAAACATATAAAACTATATATATAACATATATATACATTTTAGTACAAATAAAAGGAAATAAAATAGAAATAAATAAATAAATAAATAAACGTTTATTGAGCGAAAAACTAAACATTAATATTAAAAAATATTTATTATTAAATTAAAACATGGTATATAGAACGCATTTGCTTTTTTTGTTGCTATAGAAATTTTAATTTAAAAAAAAAAAAAAGCGTACACCTTTAAGTTGAACGCTGTGTGGGCAATTTCTTAGATGTGATGGGGCACTTGAAGATCGTAGACAGAAAGTTTTCCTTCGTCATTACCAAAAATACTTGAAGCTGAAGCTTAAGCAAAACTTGATAAAAACTTTTGAGTACTTGTAGTGACTGTTGTTGTTGTTGTTTTTATTGTTGTTGTTGTTGGTCTAATTCTATTTAAGTTTTGTTTGTTTTCACTTTGTGGTTTGCAAAAATGCGCTTTTTCAATAATTTTTTTTATTATTTATTTATTTATTTATTTTTATCCTTTGATTTATGTCCTTTGGGTTTATTTAATTTCAACGGTGTGTAAAATAAATCGAAGTAAAACTTTATAAATGGTAAACGTTAGCCCGATGAACTGCAAGTGGAAACGGAAGTGTAACTGGAACAAAAATTGTGCAAACAATGCAAAGTTGGCATATTTTGGCACATTATTCAAATTGCCATTATGCACGAGCCATAGCGCGCCGCGCCTAAAAGTATGCTACAGCAAATTGCAATCGCAAATGGTAAACGGCAAATGGAAAATGGCAAATAGCAATATAGCAACAGCCGCATTCCGTGGTCCTTAGTCTGCTGTCCGGATGCCGGAATCCGTGAGGCCGCAGCCCATTATGGCGGCCACAAATGCATTGCAGTAGCAACTGCAGCAGGAACAGCTGTCATAGCAACTGCAACTGCAACTGCAAGAGCAACTGCAACAACAGTTGTAACAGCAACAAAACCGTTGGCAATGCCGTTGCACCCGATATCGATACCGATATCCCCATCAACATCGACCTATTCGCCAGCTGCCACATGAATGTTAGTAAAGCGCCAATGCGACATTGTACATACGAGTATGTACTATGGAATGAGTTTATCAAATTTGTGGTAAAAGGTCAACTCTTTTTCTATTGATTTTCTACTTATGTTATTTTAATTTTAGTGTAAATTATTTATCTGAAGTTAATGAATTTTGCCCCACGGTGCGCTTACCATGCAAATATGCCGCAAAGTATGCAACCTTTTCGTTTAGCTGGGCACACGTTTAGCTAGTTCATTAACGCTAATAAAATGCAACTGGCCAAAACGCCGTTGCAAATACTTTTGTGTACGTGAAGAGGAGTAGGTAATACATGCACAACATAACCTCAAAAGCGCTACACCAGATGCGTAGGTTTGCCACCCAAATCTCTAAACTTGCCACTTGCTACTTGGTACTTGCCACTTGCTGCTAGCTGATAGCTGCATGCTGCACCACTGCTGCCCACAGGCCATGACTTATTAGATGTAGTACGCTGGGCTGCATTACAAATTTAAATTGTTTGCATGCAGCGACTTCACAAACAACTGAAAAACAACAACAACAAAAACAAGAAGGAACAAACAAACCAAAAAAAAAAAAGAATATTTACTATATAATATTATAATAACAAAGAGGGGTGGGGGGAAAAAAATGAAAAGAAGAAAAAACGAAAAAAAAACTAACATAAACTTGTCGCATATTATTTATGGGTTGGTTTTTGTGTGCGGCATCGTTTAAATATGTTGAACACGTAAAAAGCGTTGCATATTTTTTGGGGCGGGCGCTCGTCTTGCAGCTGAAACCGTGCCACATGCTGTGTGAACCGGACTAGGCTCAAGATTTATGACTACGGGGTTCTTGGACAACCCAGACAGACAGCAGACTGGCTAGACGAAGGGACGAAAAGTGAATAGAATTGAGTGTAATGTGAGAGAATGCAAAAAAAAAAAAAAAAAAAAATCACAAAAACAAAAAGACAAGAAGACAAAGTATAAGAAGAAGAAGAACACTCAAGAGCTGTGCTCCCTATTCAAAAGTTGTTTGAGGCACATTGCTTTCACCTGCATATACTTATTGGAGTATATCACCTCAGCCTAAATATGTATATGTAACATATGTATTATATATATAGTTTATAAGAATTATCATCATCTGATAAATAATAAGTAAATATTCAATTTAATCAGGTTATAGTCAAATAAGGGAAAACTGTACCATAAATAAAAAATATATTTATTTAAATTGTATTTTTAATGTAAGTTCTCTTTTTTTCTTAAATTGTAATTTGTATTTTATAATAGAATCCTTAAAGTACCGTTACGCTTACCTTGCGCAGCATATCATCCAGGGAGTCCACATCCAGTCCAGCATAGTTATTATTAAACTGGCTCGAGCAATTGGATGAGGTGCTCGTGTATCTTTTACGTCTGCTTAGCGCCGGCGAGTTGACCAGCGAGCTGGGTCCACTGGAGCTCACATAGCCCAACTGGGCGGCGGCCATTAGCGGATAGAGCGTATGGTGGGCCGGCAAATGGGTCATATGACCCATGGTCATATGATGATGCGTTGACGTGGCAACCCCAGCGGCTGCTTGGGTGCAGCAAACTGCAATGCAACCGCCCGGCGGGGGTGAACCACCCGACAGCTGTTGCTGTTGATGCTGCTGCTGCTGCTGCTGTTGCTGCTGTTGCTGTTGTTGTTGTTGTTGATTACGTATCGTTGCCAGAGGGGAGGGTGGTGCCGTATGATGCAACTGCAGGGAATGGTGATGATGGTGATGATGATGATGCGGCGCATGACTGCCGCCATGATGCAAAAGATGATGATTATGATGCAAATAACCCTTAGCTGGTGAGCTATTGGCCGAGGAGCTATTCGAGGTGCCGGCGGTTACCGTTTCCGTTAACGCTATATTCGAACCGGAACTGGCTGCCGTACCGGAACCAGAGCTAACGGAAACGGAGAGCTGTTCGCTGCTTAATGTTCTGCTGGCTGTTGCAGTTGCAGTTGCTGTTGCCGTTGCCGTTGCTGTTGCTGTAATTGTTGTTGCTGCTGTTGCCATTGCCGTTGCCGTTATTGCTGTTGATGGTGTTGTTGTTGCATTGGAGTCACTGGACATTTGACCCACTGGATCAGCGCTTTGACGATGCGTATGACGCTGATAATGATGGCTATGGCCATGTGAATGATGTGGAAGCTGGTGCTGATGATGCAACTCTGCGGACGACGCATCCACCAGCAACAGCGTCGTGCCTGCAGCATCCATTTGTGTTTCCACTTTTCAATTATGTTATTTGTTTCGTACGTGAATCGTTTTTAGTTTCCTTTCTTTGTTTGTTTATTTTATTTTTCTTTTCCGATTGCATGGATTAATTATCATTAATTCATTTTTATTGCTCCCAAGACAAAGTTCGATTAATTATTCTTTAAATTAATAACATAATGAATGTCAGCATTATTGCCTATTAATGCAACATATTGTAATAATAATTATTGGTGACACCCGCCTAACGGTAACTTTGTCCGTCTATCTGTCCGTCTATCTGTCTGGCTGCCTGTCTCTTCCCCATGCATGTCTGCAAATGTAAATTTATGTTGCAGTTGCATTTGTTTGCTTTTTAATTGCATGCAGCATGCGGCATGTTGCATACTCTTAGGCATCACCCGCATGATTAATTGTTCCCCGGAGAGACCACCACTGCAGCCAAGGGGCAGCTAGCCCAATGGGCGGGGGATGACGCGGTGTTAACCACAAATGCGCTGCAGTAACTGAAACTTAAACTGAAACTGATTGTTGTCATTTGCCAGTTGATGTCGCAAATCGAATCGCAGTGACAAGCGCCATAAAGCGACATGGGCGACATCAAATAACAAAAAAAAAAATAAAATAAATAAACAACGAAATAAACAACAAAAAACAAAAACCAAAAAAATATATCCATTAAAAAATAAATAAATAAATGCAATGTAATTGCAATTACAACAAGCTTAACTCCATGCATAATAAATAAATAAATGCACCAAGACAACAAAGCAACAACAAAAAAAATTGAATAAATCAAATGAAAAATGAAACTGAACGACTATGAAATACTTCGTGTAACATACACTCTTATCACAAAGAAAATTGAACAAATCAATAGTTTAACTTAACTCTATCGCATCAATATACCCTGCGTCCCAGCATGCTATAGTTGCAGGGTATACGATCAAAATATCTGTCAACGCTTGTAATTCATATTAATCACAACGCTTTAATTAGATTTCATCTGATTACGAGTGATTCGATGGCAAACATGAGACTAGCTTTATGCCATTAAAAAAAATATCCATATACACGTTTGTAAAATGTATATACTCATCAAATATGTTTTGTATATTTACATATTTTTTTTTATTAAATTTGTAAACAATAAAGGTGTCAAAATACACACGCAAACAAAATGCAATCAGCCGCAAACGAAAACGAGAAGGACGAAAGTTGGCAAAACTTCTCCGGCTAAAATATGTAAATATGTAAAAAAATATTTTCATAACGCCATTCAATAAAGTAGGTTTTATATAAATATACATAAATACATATAAAAGCTAGCTAAAATAAAATATACACTTCATTTACATAATAACAAAGAGAAATGAAAATCCAACATAAACAAAGCAAAATAATCTCAATATTGCATAAATAAACAATTTACGAGACCCAAAACCGAAACTGAACGAAAACAATTTAAAAGTAGTTAACAAGAGCTTTAGCAGTAAATTATGAAAAATATCAATAATAATATTATTATTGTAAAAAAATTAAAAAAAAATATTTATTACAAATTCAATCAAATTTGAAATTAAATTTAAAACATTAGAAAGATAAATTTATTAAAAAGTTGTTTATAGAAATTGCAGATTCTTCCAAAGATCTTGACACAGCAGAAATTGAATTATACCAATATCTGTATGTACAGATAATTTTAGTTTGTGTGAGTGTATGTGTGTGTTGCATGTTGCACTTGTTCATATGACAATTCATAACAAACAGCAATCAAATCATGAACATAAATAACTCAATTTCACAAGTTCTAGCAATAGAAATTGACATCAGCTGCCTGTGTGGCATCAATAAATAAGCAAATGATTCAAAAGGCTCGAGCATGAATATTGATTTTGAGATTGAATGACAGGCAATGAGAGTGAATGAGTGAGTGAATACAAATGAATATGAGTGCATAGAAAAAGTGCAAGCAATTAGTAGCTAAAATCCTGATTTAAAATACAAAACCAAAGATGAACTAGAGAATAAATAAGTAAAAAGAAACAAAAAACCAAAAGAAGTAAATGGAATTGCTTTCGATATACTGAGGATATGTGGCATGTAGCATAAGCCCATATCGAGATCTAATTTCAAGTTGCAAGCATAGCAAGAGTCCGTAATTCGAGACAGGAGACACAACAGCAACAGCAACAGCAACAGCAACAGCAACAGCAATAGGAGACAGAGGAGACACCAAAGTGCCAGGCGACATGTTTGTCAGTCGGCAGGACATGTCTCCAAGTTAGTTGCAGTTGCAGTTGCTGTTGCTAATACACCCTGTAGCCACTGGCAATGGTTACAAATGGGTATCATAAAGTCACATAAATGCGTGTAACAGACAAATATTACAATATTATTGTAGAAAGATTGTTACAGATTTTAAATGAACATTTCAAATACACATGTTACGTACATATGTATATTTACAAACTTGGCTAATTAACTACAGGATATATTTTGGTTTAACAATTTTGGCAGTTAATATTCTTTGTTCTGCTTGCAGCTGTTTGTTGTTTGTTTGTATGTTGTATGTTGTTTGTTTGTATGTTGTTTGTTGTTCGAGTTGAAGTTTTGTATCGTCCATTTAACAATGTGTGCCACAATGCACGATGATGATACAGAAAGACAGGCACAGGCAGCAGAGGATATACTGTAAAAGAGGTGCATATATCGTTTGTATCTCTCTGTGGGTGTGTGTGTGTGTGTGTGTATGTGTTTCTATGTGTATGCTAGACATTGGCCAATAGTCTCTGCTGCTCTTGTTATTGTTATTGTTGCTGCTCACATAAGGACAAGCCGTTTTGGAATCTATATGACCAGGCCATAATTCACTAGAGATAATATACATACACATGTCTGGCTAGCTGGCAGGACCCATATAGCCCTATGGCTAAGGAGTCGCATGCAATTGGCTTGCACGCATGCACAACAACTATAACGAAAACACGTACACACACACACACACACACACACACACACACACACACATGCAAACATTTAAGCATATTAATGACATGCGGCTTGAGTTAAGGCAAGAGTTTTAAACACACATTTGTTGGTTTATTTTTGTGTATTTTTTAAATATTTTTTCTTTTGCTTTTGTATTGACATAATGTTAAAATGAAATGGAATTCATTTGAAATGCTAATTTTATGCTCAAATGCTGGACAATTCACAATTGCTTTAATATGCCCTTAAAAGTATGCTACGTTGCTGTTTATCATTTGGTTTGTTTTAGTTCTTTTGTACTTGCGTTTGAAATGCTCATCAAATATTTATAGCTAGCAGACACACAACACAAGCACCACACACACACACACATAACACGCAGACACATACTCACACACCTTTATAACCAACAGGCACACGCATTTTCGCTGCAAATACATCAAATATGCTCGTGTATTTACTTGACTGCGCCAAAAATTATGCTACAAAAACACAAAAAAAAAGAAATGCGCGCACACACCAAAGGCAAAAAAAAACAAAACAACAAAAAACAAAAAGAAAAAGAAAATCGAAAAACAACAAGCAAACACAGACAAGTTGAAGCAAAATTATAAACAAGTAAGCACGGCAACAAGATACCCTGCAACCAGAGCTCACAAATAATGTAAACAAAACGAATCGAATATAAGCGAATGCTTAAATGAATATATGGTAAATATTTACAAATAAATGGATTGAAACCTAATTTTCTCAAATTGAAATAAATAATTATGGTATAAATTCAATGCTGAAATAATTATTGTTTACAAAAATCAACAATCAACTACAAATTTCATGATATTTAAATGCACATTCATCGCTTTATCGGCAAATGTAATTAAATTTAAAATACAAATTGATTCTAATCATATTTCTTCGTAAACGGAGACAATACAATATGCACAACGTCATGATACCCTTTTTAAATCAACGCGTAATGGAATCACGATATCAACAAAAGAACAAAAATGTAAAACAAAAAAAAAACAACAAATTAATCAAAACACAAGCAAAATGAAAATGAAAAGCAAACAAAGCACACAAACCTAACAAATAAACAAACAAAAAAATCATATTATAATAAAAAAAAAACCAAAAACTGAAAAATCAAATACACATAAAATATGTATGTATATTATTGCATATTGAGATATACGACATAAATAAATATAAAACTCTTGAATTTGAAACGTGTTATACTTTAAGCACTTTCTATATGGAAAATGGCGCCAGTTTGTCTGCCGTGTTGTTAGCCTTGGCAACAGCTTAATTCTCATTGAATCCCCTTCTCCGGTCATCCAATAAAAATTGAAAACTTAAAAACTCAATTGATTTCATAGATTTTTAACCCTAGCACACGGTCAAAAACACAAAAAAAGAAAGAAAAAATAAACTTTTGATTTGATTTAAATAGTTGCTGATGACAAAAACCACTTCAACAAATATTATTTAATTTCAATGCACAATTATTTATTCAAGTATTATTATTACTATTTTTATTATTACTATTATTACTTTTAAAAATTTTTAGATTGTATGCAGACAAAATAACAAACAGCACAAACAAAAAAATAAAAAAAGAAACATTTGTTGACACTTTTCACTTTTACGCGCACATTGCACGGCAAAAATACGACGCGACCTGAAAGTTTTTGGTCCAAATTCGACAAGTTGCAGCGATTTAGTCGAGTTTTTGCTTTTATTTGTTTTTCATTTTTTTTTTTTTTTTTTTTGTTTTTCTTTGTATGTGTCGTTTGTATGTGTCGCTTTTTTGGGTTTTCTATTATTTCTAATAAAACTCGACTTTGTGCTGATGCCGTTAAGCACGCAACGCGTTACACAGCCAAACACAAACTGATTGCCGTGTTCCATGTGCCGTGTGGCATTGCCTGGCCCATGGTTGTGATTTACCGACAGCCGACAGCCAACAACCGACAACCGACAACCGACAACCGACAGCCGACAGCCAACAACCGACAAGAGTCCCTTATAGTAGTCACTGGCACAAATACAATCAAATGAACCGAAGCTAAACACACACACAAACACTCACACACTGTGTATGAAAGTCCGCACAGCTGTGCAATGTACGCATGTGTGGGTGTCCGTCTCTGTGTGTGTGTCTGTGTGTATGTATTGTATATGCATCATATCGCATTGCATCGCATCGTAATGTGGTGAGTTTAGAATTTCCCAATTACATTTTTGACTCATATATATATATAAAGAAAATACAGGTTATAAATATCATAGCCCACATACTCATTATAGCATTTAAAAATATAATTTATATTATTTTGATTTATGCATAATTGTAACAACAACAACAATAATTATTTAAAATATAAGTAAACATTTCTATATGAATATTAAATAAACTTGCCTAAATATTTTTAAAATACTTTCTCCCCAATCTTCGCAACAAATATTCAACTATTTTTGCTTTTATGTTTTAATTTTTTAAATATGATTACATATACAAATACATTAATGTTTATATGATACATAAAAATATTAAAAATTTCATTGGAATATTTACAAAAATATTCTTCTTTGTTTTTTAATAATTAAAAAAGATAAAATTCATCGTAAAATTTATTTATTTTATGCTCTAAATCTAAATCTTAACTAAGCACAATGAATTTGTTAAAAAAAAACTTTATAATATTTATTATATAGGGAGAACAATATTTTTATAATTTTATTTTATTACAAGTGAAGAGATTTTCAATTTTTATAAATTTGGGAATATCGCGAAAATCTGTAAACGAGAACAGTGTGAATAACAATTTGAAATTCATTCGTTAAACGTGAGCAAATCGCCAAATGTTATTTCCCAATATTTGAAAGGACACAAGTGGCCACAGGACATTCGCCTTTGGAATAGCTATGGTGAGTCAAACAGGAGCGAGCGAGCTCGTGCATCGTTTGCCGGCTCCCAGTTTTCACAATTCACCATGTTCGCCCACTTCCTTCGACGGGGCCTAAAGCAGGACTTGTGCGTGTAGCATACTTTTCTCCGCTATGTATGTGTGTGTGTGTGTCTGTGTGTGTGTGTGTGTTTGTATATTAAAGTCAAAGTCAGTTAGCCTTAAAGATGCCACATTTGTTTTGGCCGCATGCGAATTTTAATGATTTTGCCATAGCCAAAGAAAGCAGGACAAAAAAAAACACATGTTTTCATTAGAATTTTAAATGAAACGTGAAGCACGTTGACGCGTGTTGAGCCAAATTTCAAAATTTGTTGCATTTTGACGGCAGCCAACACATGTCGGCCAGTTAAGCGGCTTTTGCAAACATTTCTATTGATTTTCATTTAAAATTTATGGCCAAAACTGCAACCTAGTTTGTTCTAGCCAAAGGACTTTCAAGATAATTTAAAACAACTTTTAAATAAATGAACAAAAATAGTTAATTAATTATTATTTAAGATATCGAATATAAATTTCATTGAATAATTCAGCTGAATTTTAAAGGAAATTAAATTTTTAAACTGCTTAGATTACCAGAAAAAAGCGATCATTAAATATTTAAATATTACGTGGCAAATTATTAGTTTTTATTATCAGAATTGAATATATATAATTTGTTTATTTTTTTATTGATGTGTACAAAATAAAATTTGTTGTCAGTAAAAATAATTTAAAATAATAATGCGATTTCTTTTTTATATATACAGGAAATTCTATTCCATTTCTTAAATATGTTAAAGATATTTTAAAAAATAATTTATGAATTGTACTTTTATAAATGGAGGATAGATCAAATTATGCCAGCAATTTTGGCAATGTTGAACCACTGTGCTATGCGGCACGACTCCACACCTGCTGTTACAGCCAGCTGGAGCTGTCAGAGTCCAACCATTAAAAGTTGCCACATGCCACACATTGCCACGGCAGGTGGCCAGTTTAGCAATAGAAATGCTTAAATTGAATGCCAAAATGTATTCGTATTAATATGTTGGGCTTATATCAAAACATTTGTTGAAGATGTTTTCTTTTTTTTTGTTTGTTGTTGTTGTTGTTTATTTATTCATTTATTTATATTCTTTTTTTGTTAAGTTTTCCATGGCGTCTGGCAACGTCACATGAAGCAAACTTGTTGAGCAATTAAGCCAACATTTAAAGCGCCGGACCAAACGAAATGGTCAAGAAGTCAAAAATTCCTCTATGAATTTATTATACAAAATATTCAAATGAATACAAGAATATCCAAAGTTACACTCACATTCACATATATAACACATACATATACTGCACGTACACATAAATAAATAACACTTGCACAGGCGCCAAAGTTAAATAAAGCAATTATAAAATAGTTAATAGTAAATTTATATAAATAACGACTAAAGTATTATTGATTTTCTTAATTGAATAAATAATAATTAGTAAAAAAATTAAAATAAAACAAATTAACTGAATTGTTATAATATTATTTCCAGTTAATTTACAGAAAACTATTTCTATTTTTCTTTCGTTCAATCTCTAATTAAATTTAAAATATCATATTATAATTTCTGGGGAAAATATATTTACAAATATAACAATTAATATAATAATTAAAATTATTTGTGTCAATTGTAAACTTACATATAAATATAATACAAAATAAATATAAATATAATAATAATAAAAAAAGGGGAAAAACAATTTGCATTTTAGGAAATATTTCATAGTTAGTAATAAACGTTTAATTTAACGTTTGTCGCCTGCCAACTTGTTAGCACTTGTTCAACTGGAGCACTGGCGACAACTGGCTAATATCCTGTTTTAATCCCGTGCCCCCATAAATATGCTATAGTTTATACCATAACATTGAAACTACCAGCAGTAGCAGCTTGTGCGTGTGTATGTATGTGTGTGTGTGTGTGCACATTGGTCATAAGTGTTATTGGTGTTTGGTGTTTGCCTTGTGTTTGTGGGCTTCCCTTTCGCATAGTTTTCATAAATTTGAGACTCAGCCGTTAAGGGCAAATCTCTCTCTCTTTTCTTTTTCTCTCTCTATCTCTCTCTCTCTCTCTCTCTCTCTCTCTCTCTCTCTATCTTGCTTATTGTCGCCTGGCAATCCGCTTAATATCATTTTTCGGTATTACTTTGAGTGGTACGTTTGCGTCGCAACTTCTTTAGGTGCGCCTACCCCCCCTCTGCCCAACCACCTTCCGCCATCCACCATCGCGACAATAACACACCCTTCCACCTCACCCAGATGCCCCTTCACCTGAACTTATTCCTACACACAGTCGCAGCAGGAAATACAATAATAATAACATGACATGAGGAGAGCTATTGGCTTGAAGTCGTGTCGTGACACGAACGAAACAAAAGCGCAATTTTCGTGATGATGCAAAAATAAGCAGAAACATCTACATACACACTTATAAAATATAAATATAATTATAACCCATACCCAACAATCCATCAATGATGTTTCTTTAATTATTTATTAACAATTTTTTTTTGTCGATATCGTATTTCGTTACACGTTCATCTCTAGGAAAAAGTGTCATTTCTATGTACGTATTGCACATAAATTTCTCATTGTGTATGTGTATGCTTGCATGTGCATGTGTGCTTCGTACACACACGCACATACATGGACACATACGTATATATCGCAGTAGCACGTAACAACATAAACGGCTTAAATAAGCAGCCAAAAGCCGCTTAACACACAACTTTAGTGCGGTTTTGCGATGCGTTGTGGAGAGTAGGGAAGGGTCCGGGGTTAGGGTATAAGGAAAGTCGCGGCTTTAATTGCAGGAAAAACTCAACATTCTGGTAAAATGCCGCGTCGCTTCATAATCATGTTTTATGCTTTGGTCGCGCCAAAAACTAAGCAACGAATTTTGCTTTTGGTCCCCACAAAACTAAGTTAAGCACAGAAATTTACATAGTTAAAAGGCAACCGCAACCTGTTTCGCTCCTCTTTTTCTTTTTAATATTTATTAGCTATATTTTTATTTTTTGTTTTTTTATTCATATTTACAATATTTTTGTTTTCTTTTGTTTTTCTTTTTTGGCTTTTTCTATTTTGCTTGCCTTTGCTTTGGCATTTGACATTTGAGATATGCTCACGACGCGTGTTACTTGTTTAAGGCCTAAAAGCTTACCGCAAGAACAGCGACCATGTACAGTGGGCAAAACAGCCAAGTGAAGTGCTCAAAAATTAAAAAAAAATAAAAATAATTTTTTTTTTTGCTAGATATGCACAGCACATCGAAATAAACAAAACTTTTTCTAAAAACATATTTCAAATAAAACTAAATAATAAATTTGATTTTAATTGAATTTATTTTTAATCTAAAGTAAAATGGAATCTAAAAAATTTTAAAAAATAAAATGTTTGATTTTTTATCATTTTAACAATTTTTTTTTTTTTTTTTTAAATCTTAATCTTTAGTATTTAATTTTTCTGTTAGTATTCCAATAACTTTATTTAAACTAATCCTAAAGAAATTAAAAAAAAAAATGGAAAAAAATTTGAAGAAAAGTAAAATAAGATGAAGATTTTAAGTTAAGATTTTGAAATATAAATAAAATAAATAAATATAAATATACTACGATATTTATTATACTTTATCGATGTCAATATCGGATATTATTTATTTATTTATTTGTGTAAAAGCAATTGCCATGTCATTTTCATTGTATCAATATTTTGTATAGTTATTTCACGAAATTTACAACTGACATACAACTAGTTTTTGCCCGCTTCCTTCTTTTGCTGCCTCTTTCACGCGTCTCTTCGCTCTCCTCATTCTCATTCTCAGTCTTCTTGGGCCAATCGACTCATTCATCGTACCACATTCAAATGCAATCGTCAACTGTCAGTCACAAGTCAAGCATCCCTGTCACAAGGGACTGCTGAGCCCCTCAAATCAACTCACTTTCGGTTTCTTGAAATATAGTAAAACTCCGGCTAAAGAGCATAAAATGAGATGGAAAAAAGAGGAAAACACATAAAACAAAAACAAATAAGAATAAAAAACGAAAATAAAACGGACAAAAATAAAACAAAAAATCAAAAAAAAAAAATGAAAGGAAATGGCAAAGGCAAAGAACATGAAAAAAGAACCGGCAAATATATTTTTTCCTCTTAATATATTTATTTGATTTGTATACCCCATACCCTGTAAAATAGGTCAAGGGGTATACATAGCAGCAATATACTCTACATACAAATTTAAAAAGGAATTGAATATTAAATATTAAAATGTTTTATATTGTTAAAGCATTTTTAATGCACTGTTTCTATTTACTGGTAAAAGCGTACGAAATATACAGGGTATCTATTAGTGTGGCATTTTGAATTGAGATGCATTTGGACTTGTTGTATTGTAGTTCTTGTTCTTTTCATTTTTCTTTTCTTTTGTTTTTGCTTGCCACTTTTGTTTTAATACTCGCATTGTGACGTTGTCCCAGTTATTCTGATTGTTTTATTGTCGTTGTTGTTGTTGTCATTATTGTCGTTGTTGTTGTTGTTGTCATTGTTGTTGTTATTGTTGTGTGCTAAATTTCCACCGCTTTTCCTGACTCACATTTCATTTATGTAGACAGGAAATGGCAATCCATGGCGTGTTTTAAATATTTTCAAGCAAATGTCATTTTAGGCTCGTGTCATTTCAACTTAATTATACAAAAATAAAAATAAAACTAAATATAAAAATAAATACAAATATAAAAATAAAAATAAAAATAAATTAATTAATTCAGGGAAGCAAAAAATGAAATAGATTAAAGAAATTTACCGAAATAAATTAGAAATTTGGCCCAGCAACGGTAAACGCCGCATCGTTTACACAAAGGATTCCAAATCCTTTTACGCTTTTCTCTTCTTCTTCTTCTTCTTTGTTTTTTTAGCTTTTCATTCATATTATTCATACTACGAGTGCTTATTTTAGTAGGTAAACTAACTAGTCTTTAATCTCTGGGCCAGCGAAATGTTTGCAAAGAACGAGGGTTGGCACTTAAAAAACAAAAAAAACAAAAAAAAATGAAATAGAGGGCTGGAGTAGCAGTAGATTGTTAGGACGGGGTGTGGGGGGGGGGGGGGGCGAAAAAAGTCCTCGTATTCTGTATGAGGCATTGTCACGCATAATTAAAATTAAATGCGCTTTTGGGAATAATTCAAATGAATAAACGAGCGTGGCCAACATGTGTGCGCTGCATACACAAATTGAGTTGTCCTTGTATTCAAAAGCCTGGAAACTATATACTATATACCATATACAAACGCACCACTCACACCACTCTCGGTTGCTCCAACTGCTGCTGTTCCCTGCTTTTGTCCACGATTTGAGCCTCTGACTGAGTCTGTCTGACAGCCACTGTCGCTGCGCGAATCTGTTTTGAAGCAATAGCCTTAGACACAAAACTTTACAACTTTTTGTCCTTATAGTCCTGTGCTGGAATGTGCTACGCATTACGCCCACGCCCATGCCCACAACCACTCCCTGCTTCTCTTTCTTGATTTTGTTTTTTATTTTTTACTTTTCGTCTTTCTTAAAAAGCATGGCCACAAGCTAGACAGAGAGCAAAGACATCACTTCATTTATTATGCGACTGATGGCCATTAATTTTGCAGGCCACAGTCGCTTGGCCAACTAAGCTGAACTGTGGGCAAAATGCACAAATTCACCAATTACAAAAAAAAAAAAAATTAAATAAAAAAAAATTAATTAATAAAATGTATTAAAAATAAAGTATGTACAACAATTTTAGAATTTTATGTACTTAATATCAACTATGTGAATTAAAGGTATTAAATATAGTCTTTACATATTTTACACATTTTTCTTATTTTTATTTTTTTGCAAAAGTTTGCATCACATTTAACCATATTCCGGATTTATAAAATATATTTATATATTTATTTAAATTTTTGTCATAGAACGAAATTTAGAATTAAATAATGCAAATAAACACTCAACACCGTGAGGAAAAGTATTCAAATTTGATTATTATTATTGGAAAGTTGATCGATTCTGCCCAGAGTGTCAGATGTTGATGGTTGCCCTGCCATGCCCTGCGCTGCGTTGCGCTGCTTGCAACTTGCCAGACAGCCGATGCCAAAAATAGGCAGAACATGTTGCTTACAACGGTACATTCGCGCGTGTGTATATGTATGTGTGTGTGTGTGTGTACGTTTCTATGTATTCGTGTGGGTTAATATTTAAAAGTTGTCATAAACATAAACCAACATAGTCCCCCTGTCCCCCCACCCGCCCTTAAGCCATTAGAACCGAAAGTTCATCCCCCGCACACACACGCACACACACACGAAACATGGGCATGAGAATATGCGAGAATCTTAACCCGATGCGCACAAAAGTATGCAATGCATTTCGTCAAATAATTAATTATAGCCGGCGTTGTGTCACATCGTTCAGGAAAAAGTTCAAATGAACTAAATCAAAGCTTCACGAACGAACTGAACAGCGTTGAGTTGTTCAATTTGTCAATCCAGTCGTGTTCAACTACTTATAATAATTATAAAATGGTTTTCAATAATTATTTAAATAAATTTAAATTTTAAGCTATATATTTCTCTTTTGGCAATTATGCTAAGTTTTTTTATAGAACAGTTCAAAAGTTAATTATTTTAATAAATTAAAATTATTATTATTTCCAAAATTTTATTTATTACATTTTTATTTTTATTTTTATTACATACTTTTTTTGCAAGTTGGAAAATAAATAAATCATATTTATTAAAGAAAATTTCGCAAATATTAAACGAAGATTATTTATTAAATTGAACTAAAATTCGCAACTCTAATTATAGTGCTACCCTTTCTTATATTTATTCCTTTTTTTATTAATTTCATCCTTGTCTAATTACTCAAATTGTTGGGCAAATTTTTGCAGGCAGCAAAAATGTCCAAAATTTTTAATCAAAAAAATATAAAAAAAAACATGTAAGGCTGATTTTGATATTTAAATATGCGATAAATAAAAATTAAGCATATACATACATTATTATGCATCTATTTAAAATACGATCTGTATAAATATATTCAATAATATCTAATATGCAACTACAATCAATTTGTGTACACAAAAATCTTAATTTTAACAATTGTTTTTTAATCAAAAAATAAAACTTAAATATTAATTTAAAACTTCTTGATTTAAGGCTTAAAGTGCGAACATAATCGAGTATTCCCGAGCTTACCAAATGAAATGAAATAAAGTTAAGCTTAAGAAATAGTTTAAGCATTAATTTTAAATATAATTTTAAATATATTTTTTATTATAAATATATTATTTGACTTTATGAAAATTTTCTATCTGGATAAATACAATAAATAAAATCAATATACAATGCAATGGGTATAAATATCTGCGAAGATGGCATTATTGATTCATTTTATTGAATGAATATACTATTGCAAAGTGTGCCAACAGTCAGTCAGGACATGAAACATCCTTCCTGTTCGAAAGACAGCGCCTCCTGCCAATTCATATACACACAACAATAATACAATACAATAATAATAATAGAACATGCAAAGTACATATGTATATGTATCTGCCTGCGAGTATGTGGATATGTGAATGTGTGAATATGTCACCGTATATTCATATGATTGCACAAATGTTTGAACAATTCTTTGAGTAGAGTATGAGTGTTAAATCAGTGCAATCGGCACAATGGCAATGTACGGGTGTGTATGTAGGCTTATAACCACCTATCAGACGCTGTCGGATGTGGCATTGTTGCACAGATAGTAGAGTACTTGCAACAGCACGCAACAGTCGATGGAAAAAAAACAAAAACAAACAAACAAACAAGCAAACCGAATGGCACAGACCTTTTCCAGATGCGACTGTTGCACCCGCCACCAAACATATTATTTATAATTTTACCCCATGTGGGTTGACAAATGCCAAATGGGTTTAACCCACGTGCGATTTTATATACGAATTTGATTTGATTCCACATCATTTTTCAAATTAATACAATATTTTTTATAGGGTATCTTCCAATCGAATATTGCTTTCAATAGCTGTCCGTATTTGTTTGAGTCAGCTGCATTTCCGGCTTTAATCGACGTTCTCGAATGCGCAAACTTTTTGTCACATTGACTGAATATTTGTTTTTGTTTTTGTGTTGTTGTTTTTGTTTTTGTTTTTTGTGATTTTTGTTTTTGTGTTTTTTGCTTTATGCTACCAATGGGAAATTGAAATTGCGGGCAATGCCTCTAAGCGCGGCTTTCAGCGCGTTAACGCGCTACAAAGACACATCTGTGTGTGTGTGTGTGTGTGAATGTGTGGGTGTGTATGTATAAACAGTATGTGCAATATATAGCTTATGGCTTATAGCACTAATGTGGCCACTTTTGGGTGCTTTGCCATTTGACTGTTTGTGTATTTCATTGTCCAACTGGAGCCGCTGGCAACGCAGATTTATGGCTCACATTTATGGCCCATGACGGTCACCAAATACACGTCCAGTTGGATAGAGATAGCTATAGACATACATGTATGAGTGTGTGTGTGTGTGTGTGTATGTGTTTGGTGATAAAAAGCGGATAGAGGAAAACGAATGCTACATATAAGCATTGGCAATTGACAAGCCAAAAAAATTCCATAACAATGTGCGCCGAAAATTGAAGGACAACCCAATGCCACTTGAGTTGCAAAAGTGTCGCCAGCAAACGGCTAGAAAGTTATCTTAACACTAGAAAGTTATCTTAACACTAGGAAGCCGCTGAAAATATTGTACCAGCTGCCGCATGGGCGAGGTGCACTTCAACTCTCTAACAAGCGCACAGCTTGAATTCAAAACTTAATTTACAATACAATAAAGAGACTTCCTTTTTTCTTCCACTTCCACTACCAATCTTGTTATAAATTGGCCACACAAAATGAGCTCAGCCTGAAGTTTGGTGCAATACTGAAGTTTGGCAACGGTGCAATAATATGTAATAATTATTATATTAGAAGGTATACTCATTTATTTAACATGAACGAACTCTATATTCGATTTTCTGTCAAGTCAAAAATTAGTTTGGTAACATTGCAAAAAATATAATATTAAATTGATGAAAATATAAGGGTTTAGACTATTATAATGCAATATTTTCAATAATCCGCTTGAAGGCAATAGTTACTATAGCGTATTCATTCATTTTTTGTAACTATTGTAGATTTAATTTTTTATTTATAATGCCAAAAAACTAAAAGATTAAAAATAATATTTTATATTAATATTAATTATCTTATAATAAATCTAAGATAACAAATATTACTACCATATTTTTATTCAAAATTTAATTAAAATAATCACTTTTGGTGGACACCTCATTGGCTTTGAAACATTTTGCTTAGCTAGTTTAGTATTAAGAGCCAAACGAAAATGAAAAAAATAAAAGTAAAAATAAATATAGATAAAGATATAGATATAGAAATTTGGCAACATCGCAGTCGTAAACACTTTAGTACGTATATATGTATATACGAAATTGTGGGCCCTGGTCCATGAAACTTTATACATTTCGTATTCTTTTCGGCACATTTCTTAGCCTGGTTTTCGGTCCAGTTATTTGGTTTGAGCTTTTGGCTAAGATTTTGCCAGTAGCTGCTGCTGCTGCTGCTACTTGGTAATAAACTTGAATTTTATTGTCCTACAAGAATGTTGCAATATGCTTGGCCATAATTTGATGTCTTGCACATTGTTGCCAACAAAGGCAAAATAAAATAAAAAATAATAACAAACAAACAAAAAAAAAAAAAAATAGAAAAAAAAAGAAACAAAGCAAATCAAAACAAAAAATAAAAAATTTGATATTCAGCTAATCTTGTGGTTTCATTGAACGCTTTTTCGATTGTTCTTGCTTAAAAAAAAACAAAAAAATAAAATTAAAAGGAGAAAATAAAAACAAAATCCAAATATAAAATATTATGATAATATGTTAAATATGATTTATTTTTATGGACAATGTTTAGTTATCTTTTCTATTTGAAATTAAAGTCAATACAAATTAAGTTGAAGAGGAGAATTTCGTCATATTTTTTATTTATATATTTTTTCAAAGTTTTTTGCAAGTACTAATTTAAAATTTATGATTACCGTTGCTGCTGCTGCTGCTACTGCTGCTGCACTTGAGTGGTTGCTGCAGCAAAAAGTTGCCAGTTAAAAGGCAACTGCAACAAAATGCGACGCACTCATAAAAATGGCGACAAAAGGCAAACAGCAAACAGCAAAATGGTAAAAATGGCGAAATACATAAAACATAAATAAAATATTCATTGCGTACTTTTAGTCATTGAGTTGATATATAATTTTGCTTGTATTTTATTTATGCACACAACTTGACTTTTTGTATACCCTGTAGCCATCTCAGCATTATGTTTATTGCATGGCATAAAGAAATATTTAAAAAACAAATCAAATATTATAAGTGCTCGTAGTGAAAATATTCTGATTAAATGAAAATAATTATGAGAGCATCAAATAAAATCCACATAAAATAGAATTGACCACAACAGGGTATCGGCATAGTCAATCATTTTTAATATCTCAATGAGTTTTTATTGGGTTGATGTCTGTCTTGTTTTTTGACTCTGCAAATCTCCATCATTTTTAGATGTTTGCTGATTTATATTATATTTTGTTGTGTTTTTTCTTGTTTTTCTTTTTTATATTTTAGTTGTGCAAATTATTTCAACTACTCTGTAAAATTTGCTGCCAATTAAATATTGAAAAGTGCAGCTGAATTTTTATTTTTTTTTTTATTATTTTTTGTTTTTTGTATCATAAACGTAATTTCTGTACGCAGATCCAATTTCCACTTTCATTAAAAGCAACAAACAAAGCAAACGAACAAATTCATTTATTCACCTTTTCAACTTGCCATAACTAAGCCGGAAAATTCAAAAATTACTTGGTAAATTTTCCATTGCTTAGCACACACACACATGCACACATACACACACACACACACACAGACACACGCATACACACACTCATCTTAAATGCAATCTTTGAAAATGTAATTGGAATTTCATTTGTTAACTGCGAACAAGTCAAAGTAACTTTTCTGTCCATTTCTCTTCATTTTATTGTACAATATTTTGAATTTATAACAAATAATGTTGATTTTAACTTAACTAATTATAAATAATAAGTATATAGTCAAAAGAATATTCAAGTTTTTTTTTCTTTATAATTATTAAATATTAAAAAGAAATAATTTAAAGTTGTTTGTGTACACATTTATCTTTCTAACTTAGCTGATTGCTATAAACATATTTAACAAATTACTGTATTTTTATTAATATTAATATTAATATAATGCTTATTATTAACATTTTTATTATTACATATTATTATCAATGTTTTACAAAAATGGTAGAAAAAAACGTCGATTCTCATGTATAATTCATGCAGCAAAAATCATTGAAGTGTAATTAATTTATGTCGAAACTAAGGACTCTAACACACACATACACACACACACACACAAATACACGAGCACGCAGAGAACACACATGTTTTCATATTTTAATAATTCATATAGTTTTTGCATTAATGCGTCGCTAGATGGCGCTGCCAATAAGCCTAATGACAACGCTTCGGGCCCTCTGCTCCTGTTAGCTGTTAGCGGATGAGGTCAGGGTTGATGGAATGGATCTGCTGTTTTTGGCCAAATGCCTAATGACTTAATTAGTCTAATCATAAAAGAACTCACACATACATACACAAATACTAACATATATACATATGTACATGTGTGCACAGTGAGGATGTCAACAGCTAGCTGCACTAGTTCCGCTACAAATTAGACGTAGTTTTAGATAGTTGGGGCGGTTTCGGTAAAGGGAAACTGTGTGTGTGCGTGTGTGTGCGTGTGTGTGTGTGTTGGGTTGGAAGGGTGGGGGGGGAGAGGGGGTTTCATATATATTTGGTTGGCCAAGTTGTCAGTTCGGAGCAAAAGTTGAAATATTTTTTGGTCTGACAATTGTTATGGGGCAGTCGTAAAAATGTTTTAGCCATGAGTCTCATAAATCATCATTAAGCATAAGATGTGCATTAGTCTCCCTCTCCCTCTACCTCTCTGTGTCTTTTTCGGTTTTTCTTTCTGTGTGTATGTGTGTGTGCTTGTGTGTATGTAATTAATGTGTCTGTGCCTTTGTTGTTTGTTTATTCCTTTATGTTTTGGCATTATCTTACATTTCGTACACTGTTTTACTCTCTCACTTATTAACTCATTTTTCGGATTCAACAAGTCGCCAAGCAAAGCCGAACCTAACCGAACCGAACCGAACCAAACCGAACCAAACCCAACCAAACCGCACCCAACCAAACCGAACCAAACCGAACCGAACCAAACTGAACCGACACCAAAACCGTTTTCAGTCACAGTTCAAGTTTAGGTTTAAATACATTAACACATAACTGAACCGAACCAGTTTTAGTTTTAAATTTTGGCTTAAATACACATGGAGATACACAAACACAACCCAAACTGAACTGAACCGAACCAGTTTTCGGTTCCAAATTTTATTTGCAATTAATTAAAGCAGAGAAACGTGAAAACTTAACTGCAACTACTTTCCAGTTTTCAATTCCAACTTTAAAGAAGGAACAATAACCGAATTGAAACGAACCGGTTTTAGTTTTCGGTTCACAGTTTCGGATTCAACTTTAAGTTACAAATTAAATGTAGAAACAGAATCGAAATTGCATTAAACCACTTCAAATCACTTTTATGATCAATATGCATTTGGATCTACGAGTATTTAAATTTTCGCAAATATTTTAAGTTTAAAAAAAAAAATATTTTGATTTATTAAATAAAACAATTATCGCACTTACCTTATCACGCAGCATATCCCGTATGCGACCAGCTTGATTCTTGGAACGATGCAGCTCCAGCTGGAGCTCCAGGCATCGTTCCTGCCAGTTGATCTAGTGGGGAATAGAGGGTGAATAATTTGGGTAGCATTAGTGGCGGGACAAAACTATGTTTAGGACCTACTTCCGGTATTGCCTGTCCGTAGTTGTTCAACTGATGCACGTCCAGATGCTCGGTGAGGGATGAGAAGTGCGGCCAGGGTGCATCGGGTGCATCGAGAGCGGCCAGTACGGGATTTAGCGGCGTATGTTGCAGCTCCTTGGCCGGCTTGGCCGGTATGGGCGGGGGATGTGGCACGCGACGCGGCATTAGGCGCGGACTGTTGGGCGTTGAGGCGGCAACGAGACGTGCCTCATGCAACTGTGCAGCGCGCGTCAATGGCATCTGGCCGCTAAACGATGTGGCGCGCTTGGCCAGCAGCGGTGACGCGTGTAGAGACTGAGTGCCCGAACCGGAACCGGATGCTGAACCCGAACCGGAACCGGAGCCTGACAATCGACCTGGCAAATGTATCGGCAGCGAGGGCGGCTGCTGCTGCTGCAGCAGTTGCAACTGATGTTGTTGTTGTTGTTGTTGCTGCTGCTGATAGTAGTGTGAGGAATGATGTGCAGCGGCAGCAGGAAAGGTATGCAGATAGCTGGCGCCATCTTGCGGCCGTAGAAAATAGTTGTGCGTGTGTGTATAATAAAGTGTCTGTGTGGCAGCCACGCCCAGCGTTGCAGCGGGCGTGGCACGACCGGATGTTGATGCCGATGCGCTTGCCGATGGCGATGGCGATGAGGAGGCTGAACGACGACGCTGCTCTGCCGCCGCCGCCGCTGCCGCCTGATGTTGCAACTGCAACTGATGTTGCTGCTGCTGGTGCTGCTGCTGCTGATGATGATGCTGCTGTTGCTGTTGCTGCTGTTGTTGCTGTTGTTGCTGTTGCAATTGCTGCAAGTTAGTAAGCGTATCGAAAATTTGCGATAAACGACCCAAAGGCACTTCGTCAGACATTTAGATAACGGCGTCAGCAGCTGCTGCAAGAATAAAAATAATGCAACATTTAAAAACAAGAAATTCCAATAAAATTGAAAATATTTTATACAAATTTAATTTATGCGCAATTTTGTTTCTATTTAATTTATTATTTTAATCCTTACAGTATACAAAATAACAAATGCATTAAGTTTGGCATTCTTCACATTTGAGTGAATGCAGAACAAATAATGAATAGTGAATAGTGTATAATGAATAACGAAAATATGAATTCATTGTTCAATATAAATTTGCCAAAGGCCGCAATTTATTGGGATTGCAACTTGACTTTTAGGAAATTCATTTATTTTGAATATATATTTCATTTATATTGAAATAATATTTACTTAAAAATTAGACAACATAAATTTATCATTTATTTTTATCTATCGTTGAAATAAATTCTATAGTTTTTATTAAAACGAAATAAATTAAAAGCAAAGCAAGTATAAAACTAAAACTAAATTTTATCTTAACTAATTTATTAAATACATATTAAATAAAATCTCCGAAGAATTCTGCATAATTTTGCAAAAAAAAAAATAAAGGAAAAACCAAAAAATATATAAAAACGATGACTAGTAACAGGTTATAAATAACAAGTAACTGGTATCTACCCATTGCCAGTTAATCCAAACTAATTTCACTTTATTATCACTTTATTATTATTATAAATGTGCGTAATGCTTAATGAATAGATTAGATTCTCTAATAATTGAATAGTATTCGTGTAGTATTCGTTCAGAGAGTTAGAAGCAGCAATTATGGCCAAAGTGCATGTTCAACTTTTAGCAAATTGAATGTGCCACAAAAGACGATGCTCAGGAAGAAGCAATGTAAAATCATCCATACCCCATGTTCAGAAGCTTTGAATACACCTTACATACATACATACATATACATACAGTACATCAAAGAGAATGGACGGTCTTTCATCTTTTGTGCGGTTTTGCAAGCATTTTGCCATTGCCCGGTAAAGCCAAAAATTGTCTAGAATCGACCAAGACCCAAGGATAATAGCAATTTTTTTTGTTTTTGTTTTTTACCATTTTGTGTTTTCTTATTTTCTTTTCATTTTTAGTTGAAATTACATGCAGGTTACAACAACAAATGCATTTTGTGAAGTTTTCTTGCTGTGAATTTTTGTGGATAAAAGCCTTCAAGCTCCCAATTCGAAATATCCTTTAGCTATGCTGGCCAGTTACGAACATATTCAGCTGTGGCCAAAACCATGGCTAAGGCGATGGCAAAGGATACGGCCAAGACCAGAGCACAACTCTCAGGACATTCATGAGAATTATATTCAAATTTTGTGCTGATTACGTTGCGGATGATAACGACAAGGATTGCAAGCAGGACAATTTGCAGCTGCTCATGAAATTGGAATTCAAATTGAAGAGTTTTAGTTGGAAGTCATCAAGTGCCACTCAAATTGTTGTGCGTATATAGTTATATGTTTGTGTGTGTGTGTGTGTGCACTTCATTTTACAAATTTTGATTTAATTTAAGTTGATTGAAATTCAAATATCGTTTTTGATTTGACAAAATTGTGCACTTCAGGGCTACGTTTGCAGCTTTGGTTTACTTTTAAGTGCACTTTTAGGCAAATTGTTTCTAATTGAAGTTCGGCAACAGGGCAAAACATTCCCTCGACTTAAACACAATGATTGTAATCAAAATATCTTGGGGTATTAAGAGCTTTACAAGGACTACAATTCGTTTCAATTCACCTATGTCAACTGTAATTCAGCTATGCATTTTGGCAACAACGCAACATTAAAGTGTGGCAACAATGCACCCACATTTCAACATACTGTATGTACATATATATGGCATGTATGTATGTGTCAACAAATTTAATGAGCGATGAGCTCAAATTATAATACAATATGTAAGAATGTGAATTGTGTGAATGTGGCTTAATAAAATGTTTTGAAATTTGACAGCAACGGCAACAAAGTGAAGTGTGGCAACAGCGGTAATAATTCTTCAACAAGTTGAATGAACTCATTAGCTCTGACATCAACACTTGGAAGCACTTTCAAATCATAAGCAGCTTAACAATATGTAACTCATAGATACAAATCTACAACCTATCTATTATTGGTATTTAGTTAACCATGATTGTGACTTGACTTAGCATGGAGTTTCGCAACAACACATACACATACACATACCGATACAGATACAAATACAGACACAGATACTTACAGATAAAGATATACATACAGATACAGATACAGCAAGCTGGATAAGTGCAGTTCCTATTTCAGACTTCATTGTCTTGTGTTTGCTCTTTGGTTTGCTTAGCTTTACGTTTTTGCTTTCTGGAAACAACTCGCTAATGCACAGACACACATACACACACTCTCACATACCGATACAAATACCAATACATATACACATATACACTTTGCCAGAGTTAGTAAACCAAATAAGTATAAGAATGGCGGCAGCAACCATGCACAGTGGCATAATATACAAAAAAAATTCAATATTTAAACAGAAATATGAAAGAAAATAAAAGTATTGTGAATTTATTTATATACAAATATATATATATATAAATTTATTTATACTACTTTATTTAATTAACAAATATGAAAATAAATTTAATTACGTTTGAGATGGCTTCAAGATTCTTTTTTTTTTTGAAATAAAACTTGTTTTTCTTATAGAAAGCAATTAGAAGTCTTCAACTGTTGAGTTTTATGAAGAATTTATTTATAAAAGCCCACTGTGCGATGCATGAAAACTCACTCAAATAGTTAGCAGGACTTGTTTAGCTCACAATGAAGTGCCGCATGTTGCAACAACCAGAAGCAAAAGCAAATTTGAGACCCCCAGACGATAGTTAAGCTGCTTCGCTCTTCCAGAGCTTCGGTAAATATTAGACAATGTATTTATGTATTATCAAATACTCGAACATGTCTGTAATATGCCAGTGTATGTGTATGTGTATGCTTATATATCTGTCTGTGTGTGTGTGTGTGTGTATGTGTAGCATACTTTAAGTTGCAATACATTGGATTCACAATAGTTGAACTGAAAATTGTCTGCCCTTGTCAGGTCCTGGGATAAAAAAACTCCACTGAAAATCCCGGCATTTGATTAACATTTCGAAAATACAAGAATTCGAAAATGTTTTTGTAATTTTTTTAAATTAATTTATTAACGTTAAGCCTTTTCATAGTCAATATATTGAATTGGAAAAATATCTAGCATTAGCCAAAAGTAAATAAAATATAATTTCGTTTCGTTGAATTATTGAAATGTACAAACATTTTAATTGGGAATTAAATTTATTGTTTTGGTTTTTGCTTTTTTGACAATAATAATAAAAAAATACTAAAAAGAAAAATAAATAAATAAATTAATAAAATGAATGAACAAAAAATTAAAGCAATGCAATTGCAAATGGTAATCTAATTTCTAACAAAAATCGAACATATAAAATATAATTAGATACACATGTATTTACACATGCATTTATATTATATATTGTATGTATGCATGTAATACTGCATACTATGTATATGTACTATATACATGTACATGTATGTACCATTATATGTATGTATATATATAAAATCCACCAAGTTGCAGGTTGCTGCAAGTCACAAAGTGCATATTGTCAAATTAATACAACATTAAAATTTATAAGCTGAAAGCAATTTTCACTATATACGCCTAGTACACCCCTCATATGTATGTATATGTATGTATTAACATATGTGGATGCGTATGTGTGTACATATGTATGATATGCATATGTTCGATACATTTGCAAAGGATAAGACCGGTTGGAAGCATCAGTTACAGAACTGGCTGGCTATGTTCCCTTATATGTCCCTTATATATTTCATAATTTATTAATTATTTATTATAATTTAATAATATTATTATTATATTATTATCAATACTTTACTAATAACAATTTTTTATTCAAGAATTAATTTTGCTAAACGTAAATTGTTTTTCAGCTTACGCTTACGAAATTCGTTAATTAAATAATTTAATTAAATGATAAAATTGATAAATGCCGAACAAGTGAATTATTTAAATCGAATGATGATTCAATTGTAAGTGTATACGAATTTCGGTGCGATTATATCATAGATAAATAATACTCTTACTTGTTTCCCCCCTGGTAATGTTCTGCCCTGCCCTGTTGGCACTTCAAAAATTTAATAAACGTTGCAGCATCGTTCGCATGCCAATAATTTCACATTGCCACAGTGCCCCGCTTGCCGCTTGCCGCTTGCTAGCCATTTTAAGCCACAGAGCGACACAAAAACAAAAACGTAAAATGTAAAACGTAAAAATAAAAACAAATGAAAAAAAAAACAACGCCCTATCATATAGTACAATCCCTTACATCGTGCCACACCGTTCGTCCGTTCCTCTCATGTAATGCGTCGTCAATTTGAAAAACATTGTCAATGCATATATTGTCTACATGTGTGTGTGTGTGTGCGTTAGTGTAAGTGTGAGTGTGTGTGTGTGTGTGTGTATGCGACAACTACTAAGCGTCATATTAACAACATTGTAACATGCACAAAACACGCTGGCAGAACGAGTAGGGTGACCCAAAGAGCGTATGCCATACACTGAAATAAATTGCGACTACATTTATGGCGATTATCAACGAAATCAATTTCGAACATTTGCAAATTTCTTTTAATTATTGTTATTGTATAACTTGTTTAAGTTTTTTTTCTTTTGCAATGTATAAAAAAGTTGTAC
This sequence comes from Mulgravea parasiatica, assembly GCA_037075045.1. Taxonomy (NCBI): domain Eukaryota; kingdom Metazoa; phylum Arthropoda; class Insecta; order Diptera; family Drosophilidae; genus Mulgravea; species Mulgravea parasiatica. The sequence goes on along the minus strand of JBAMCR010000226.1, from coordinate 11,255 downwards.
AATTTTTGTTTTTTGTTTCTTACATCATTAATTTATTAAAATTGATTAATTAACCTGTAATTTAATAAAATTTACAACAAAAAAATTAACATTGTAATTATAATTAACATGTAATTTAACTTCATTTAAGTGCTAAATACAATACCAATGATGGGAGCGATTTGAAATTCTTTTGGAATTCTTGACTTACATATTTCTGTAAAAATATTTTGTCAATATTTTCTCTGAGTGTATAGACGCACAAACAACGTTTGGAATCATACCTCACCCCCCCCCCCCCTCACTCTGACTAGCATTACCACGGTTATTTCTCTAGTTCTTTATTAACATTTACCATATTCCTTCTCTTTTTATAGCCTGCGCCCATTATAAATGATTAAAAATACAAAAACAAAAAAACGAACAAAAAATAGTATAAAAAACTTTGTAAAAATATTATGGCTATCTGAACTCTAAAAAACAGTTGGCCAAAAGCTAACGACGGTAAATTCTGGCATGGTCTACAGTAAATAAATATAGTTTGTATATGAAGATTTGGATTCAATTGAAATTTTTTTGAATAACACCTTTATATTCCAGTAACATATTATTAAGATTACAGGGTATACGATGGTCGAGCAATCAATATTAAAGCTCACTACCTTGTTTCTGTTTTTTTTTTTTGTTTGCTTTTGTTTTTTTACCAACAACTATTTTTCAGTCAATTCCAACGTAAAATTTATAATAAATGCTCGTGCACATGTGATGTCGCGCATTTTAATTGGTAATCCGCCTTCGCACCTCCCCTCCCCAATCTAATACCCTCATTGCACTGCGCTCCTGAAGAGCAGACAACAGACAAAAACAACAACAACAACAAAAGACATACGGGAGATGAAGATAGTGGAGAGTTGGGAGTTGGGAGTAACTTCTACTATAAAGCGTGGATGCGTCAATATCTTCTGCGCTCCACTTGAGCTCTAAAGCAATTGTCATTGTTGTTGTTGCTGTTGTTGTTGTTGTTGTCAGTATTGTTGTTATTCTTTTTATTTAATATAATGTTATTGAGGGCGAAATTTCTACAACACAAAGGCTTGGCGTTCTATGCCCTACGTGAGAGAGCAGTTAAAAAGCGAAGTTGACAACTTTTAAGCAACTGCAACTTGTTTGAACGAACATACACTACATAATAAAACTATTTACACAATATAAGCATACAAATATATAAATACACATACACATATATATATTTACATTTTTACATATATATAAAGATATATTATGGTATTCCATCAATACATCTCAGATGTGATCCCAAAACTCATTGAAATGCAACGCAACCTCAAAAGGACCTAACAATATATCCAGTGCAGCTGAAGTCCTGTTTCGAATATATTTAGTTTGAAAACCAAAATTTTGTGTATCAGGAAGTTCAAATATTTTGGAATATTGTTTATAGTACTCGTACAAAAAGTTCCAAATGCCTAAAAATCCTAGTATAATTTCAAATAATATTTGGCTACCCTAAAAAAATTTAAATTAAAAAATACGTACAAATTTATTTTTTTTTTTTTTTAATGTGTCAAAAGCTTTAAATGTTTAAACGAAACTATGGCTAAAACTAACTACAATAGAATAGAATTGCCCCAGATCAAGTTTTGGCTCGTGTCATGAAAATAAAACCGGTTAAAAGTCATTGTTGTTTTGACGTTGTTTTTGGCCACCCGCTTACAACAGCAACAACAACAACAAGAAGAAGAACAACAACAACAAAGCAAACAAATGACAACAAAAATAACTTAATGAGACAACGAAAATAAAGTGTCAAAACGAGAAGAAAACCAACAAACAAAAACAGCTAATTAAGCAGCTAATTAAGAGACCAGAACCAGCAGCCAAATCTAAACCAAGGCACAAACCGAACACAACAAAACAACAAAAACAAAAATCCAGCTGAAAGCTGAAGAACAACAACAATAAAAATAATAATAACAAACAAAGCTCCAAAAAGCGACAACCTTCATGCGGACTCGTTTGCAGCCAAAACTGTTGACAAGTTGGCCATACCACAATTATAGGGTATATTTATAAGTGTATATATTGTACAAGTGTAGTCCATAATCAGTCGCATTTATTTGTCATTTTAACTGAAATTGTATCCTGTAGTTTAATTAAAGATATCCGGTTAAATAAGTATTATATATGTTATTTCTCCAGGTAGATGAAAATGAATTTGAATTAAAGTTAAAGCCAAGTCAAAGACAATTGCATAGGTTTTTCACGCTTTTCAGGCAAGAGTCAAGCGCTAATAGCCAAGATCTAAAAGCCGAAAGTTAACAGCCAAGAGTTGGTATTACAATATTTATGATTCGCATTCGCTTTAATTAAATTATAAGGCACAGTCCCGAGAATGCGACTATGCGGCCGTGCCACACATTTGACTTTACGACTTGCATTTAATTAAAGTCAATTAAAGTTGTGCCAAGATAAAAGACAAAAGACAAAAGACAAAAGACAGAAGACAGTTATTAAGTGGGTAAGAGAAACGGTAAGAGAGAGAGACAGAGAGAGAAAGCACTAAAGCGAGAGCAAGAGCTAGCACGAGGAAGAACAAGAAGAAGAGTTAACAGTCATTCTTTTGGTAAATGGATTAAGGCAGCTCAAGGTCCCATTTGGTAAATTTAACTGACAATAATGAATGCACTTCCCATACGAAACAGTTAAAAGTAAGCCAAACTTAATGCCAACCGGTTATTATTATTGTATTAAACAATTTAATATAATAATAATAATAATTAATAATATTAATGAGCCCCATAACCTATATACATATAATAACCATAGCCAATAATAAAATAGGAACATATTCATATTCATAGACACATTGCAGAAAAATTCAGAATTTATAAAATTATTTTCATAATTATTATACTATTTGAGTTAAGTATGGTATATACATTATGTAAATATGTAAGTAAATAAACTAAACTACATTCGTTTGTTATCTTGAGAAAGTAGTCTGCCCGTATCAAAAAATGTAAGCTTCTAAATATTTAAATTTAAGTGTTTAATTTTAATTTTAAATGAAATGTAAAAATTCTGTTACTGTTTTAAACATTTACTAATGTTTCTTTAATCAAATTTTTTTTTATTGCATATGTACAAGATTTCTTTTCTGAAACCAACAAAAAAAATTATATTTTTTGAAAACATTTTTAAAATATATTTAAATTATAAAATATATTTATTTTTAATTTAAATTTATTGTTTGAAATTTTTTGATCAAAATTGTTGGTACTAAATAGAAATTTTTAATTTACAAATTGCAATATATATAACTACATACACATATATATACATACACACATACCCTGTCTTTTTAACATTTAAAGCAACTCTGATCGCTGAATATCCAAGTGCATTCCATTGATTTCAATTTATTTATTTATAAACAATTCAATATGAATGTTAAACACTTATGCGTACGTATGCGTATATATGTAAGAATTTACATACATCTGTATGCGTAATTAATGTAAGTATAAACATATGTGTGTGTGTGTGCGTGAAGTTATCTCAATTGAAATGCAGCAACAGCAAACATACATACATATATAAACAAACAAATATGAATTGAATTGTCCATATTATTAATGACAATTGGATAATACCCTGTGCCAAGTTTAAGTTGGCCTCTGCCAAAAATGCTCGACTGAAAGATACCCTATACTCAGTTACATACTATACAGTATGTACATACATGCAAACAAACATTTTTAAATATGCATATTAATGCGCATTGTACTATAGCGATGTATCCTTTTGACCCTTTAATAATTTATTTACACATACATACATATATATGTATTATGTGGCAAACTGTACTGTATGTATACATGTATATGTATTTGCATGTGTATCTGTGTATGTGCCTCTTGCCTGCCTGCGAAAAGCTGCTTAAGCCTCGCTGGACTCGTAGATTGAAGTTTTATCATTAATAAACAAAACGAACGCAATTTTTTACATGCTTATGAATGCGTCTGTATGCATGTCTGTGTATGCGTTTGCATATGTATATGTACATACATGTAAATATGCAAAAATGAGAAGAAATAAATGTATGTGGGTATGTATGTATGTACGAGTATGTATGTAAAAAATAAAGGCAGGAACAACAACTAAAGAAACTGAATAAACTGTAAAAGTCAATGGACTGCAAAAAGAAAACAACAAAAACAATTACAACAACAGCGAAATAAATAAATACGAGTAACAACAATAACAACAATAACAATAACAACGGCATGCAATTGCAGTTGCACCCGCAGTCACAGTTGCAACAACAGCGCGCTGCAGCGACAGCAGTCAAAACGTCAACGTCAAATGCTCATTTACAAAACAACAACAACAACAACAACAACAATCACAACAAAATTGCCGACGACCGCTCGATTCTCCCACAACACACGCTCACAGTATTTTTTAACTCTCTCAGTCTGACTCTCTCTCTCTCTCACTCTCTCTATCTCTCTCTCTATCTATCTCTCTCTTTTCGCTGTGTGTGAATATTTTATGTATCTTTGTACGAATATTACTCTCTGTGCTGCTATCAGGCAATGCAGAGCAGCTGTTATTACACTGTTAACAGAGCTCTGTTACGCCGCTGTTAACACTTAACAGGCTGCTGCTGCGGTTCCTTTCAAATTAAATAAAAGTCATGGGTGAAAAACAAAGCCCTATTGTTGCTTTCCCCATTATAATTCTTGTTTACACTTACTGGAGTGCTCTCAACATTTTTGATGAAGAATTATTGTATGTTACACATACATTTACATACATACATTTATTACATCCATATGTACATACACGTGCGTATTACGTATGCATATCTTTGCCTGCCTTTCTTATTGTTTTTGTTGCTATAGAAATTATCACAGCTGAAAAGGGTATGATAGTTTTCGTATTTATCCTATTCTTTCCCTCTCTCTCTCTCTCTCTTTCTCTCTCTTTCTCTCTCTCTCTCTTTAGTATGCAAGTTTTTTTAAGTTATCATTGATTGTAGGGTATATGAGCAGCAGAGTCTCCTCAGAGTTTTTGGCAGCGTATAGAAAAAACACTCATCAAATTTAAATGTTATCAATGAATAATAGTTAACAACGGTGAATTGTTATTCTGGAACAGTATTTAATTTATTGTAAATTAAAGCAGATGTTGGATAAAATGTTACCCAGTTAGCCAAACAAATGCACAAACTCATTAAACAAATGATTAAATCTCTTTCTTTTTCTGGGCAGACATCAAATTATCAAATTATATTTGTTTATATGATATATGTATATAGATAATTTGGAAAGTCACCTTGCAGAATTATTTCTACGTGAAAATGCAATCACATATTATTGATTATTTTAAAAAAATAATTAATTAATGTATGTACATAAATACATACACTCGTAGTAGTTTTAAGATTTAAATAATAATATTTTTGATCTTTTTCTATTAACTGACAAAAAATTCTTGTCCAGTAGGTGTCCGCGGAAGAGAGCTTTCACTGTACGTCTAAACACATGGAAATGTGGAAGCATTTACCGTAAATCCAAAAATATTCTATCCAATTGAGGCTATCGATTAAATAAAATAGTAAAAACAAAAAAAAAAAACACTTTGGCACCAAAAGATACTTGGGTTCACTTTTAATTAAAAACAATAGCCAACTATTGTACATATACATACATATACAATACATATGGTACATACATATGTACGTACTATAAACGTATTTAAATGTATTATATTTATATATGTATATGCAATGGTTTCTTGTATGACGACGACAACGACCTTGACCTTGATAGTTGATAGACAAATGTGGCATGCAACGCGCGTGGCAATATTCATTGATTTCCGTTTACGAAGTAATCTTTATTTTTATAGCAATGCTAAGATTTAATTAATTTCAAGTTATTGTAATTTCTTGGATACTTATATGGGTTATAAATATATTGTTTAATATAGCTGAATATATATATTTGTTTTTAATACATTTAAATTAACTGTATTTTGAAGATGCTACAATTTTTGGTTGCTATCAAAAACAGGAAAAGGAAAACAAGAGAGACGTGTACGAAAGAAATGTAAACAAATAAAAAGTAAAATAAAAGGAAAACACTCATTAAACGGAAAATGACAACACATCAAAACATAAGAAGAAGCAAGTAGACAAGACGGCGAATGAAAGGGGGAAATAAACAGTAAAGAAATGGATGAAAAACAAGGCCAAAGTGCAGGAAATGTCAGCGTTGACAAGAAAATGCACTCGCTTTGCCAAAGGAATATACTCGTATGTATGCTACATACACTTGACACACACATATAGCCATTAGCATATTGTCCTTTGCATGTGTGTGTGTATTTGTATGTGTATGTGTGCGCGGAAAAGGGGATACTCCTTAAGAGTGCTCGGTATAACACAACAGCACAACAAACTTGGCTGCTTGGTTTGTATAGGCAGAGTGGCGCCACTAAGAGTTGCCCCAATGCAAGGCACAAAGTTCAAAGTTCAAGTAACAAATAACACACACACATACATACACATAAAGAAACATCTACAATAATAAAGTTAAATATCAATATGATAATGAATAATTTTATTATCAAGTTTATATTTATTTTTGTATAAAACAATGGTAACATTTGATAAAAAAATTTAATTTTTTAAAATAAATCAGTAATAAGAAAAAAAAAGCATTTTAATATCAATTTAAAATTTTAAATAAAACAAATAATAATGTAAACATTAAAAAAAAAACTAAATAAAATATTGCATAATCTAAAAAATAAACCCAAACTAAAAACAAATATTTAATAATTAAATGGTATTAAGTAAACATTTGTTGTAATAAAAATTTCCGAAAAAACAAAAACAGGGCTGAAATTGTATGTATACACTTTTTATTTATTTTATTAATTATAGTATAAACTCAGGCCCATATCATCATGTAACTGTCAAGGTTCATGCTGCCAGACAAGTTAAATTGGACATGAAGTTGAATTGGATTTCGCTTTATCAGTTGCAGGAAATGTTGCACATTGGCGGGGTGACTCAAGACGAGAATTTTGAGTATTTATTTATTATTAATCAAAAAAATATAAGAAAATAGGAAAATAAATTATAATAATTGCAAAATTTACGTCATCAATTGTTGGTATTATAGAAAGTTAATTGCATTTAATTTACGTTTTAATTAGTCTTTAAACATTAAAAATTAGTCTTTAGGACGCCTTTAAGTATGCAATCCAATTTCTCCTCTCATATATATATACGTTTATCCCTGTATACATAGAGTATTATCCTTCTTGTTAAGAACATTGTGCGACGTCTAAAGATGTTTCCCGGTTTTATTTTTTTTTTTTTTTGTAGGGCCACACGTTGATGTGCCAAAAGGGCCAGACATGAATTTTCCAATTGGCAATTTGGCTCTTTGCATTTTTCATTTAGCCAATTATCACAACACTTACCAGACGCCATAACTAACATGCAACATACAACACACAAACGTACACACACACACGCACACACACATACTTACAAACACACAAACATACAAGTGGAAGAATATCAGATACAAATACAGGATCAAATGGCAAATGGTGTAAGGGTTTTTTATATGTGTATATACATACATACATATATATGCAGTAGATTGTATATATTTTTTTTTTTACAAATGTCGGTTCCCCGTATATGTATGTACATATGTATGTATGTACGTGTCACGGGCAGGTTTTCCTTATATCGTGTGTATTCTTATTTTTTGTGGCTGCTGCATGGGGGCGTGGCACGTTAGCCAGTGTTGGCAAACAATTTCAACGCTGTTGCTCGTTACATAGCCAGTCATTTAATCAATTATGCAAAAAACGACGATGTATCCTGGTAAAATGTTTGCCACGGTTACGTTGCGCTTACGCTTACGTTTACGTTTACGTTTACGGCTACGGTTTACGGTTACTTTCCCAGATATCTGCCACTCGCCTCCATTTTGCCCCTCTCTCTATATATATATATATATATATGTTTGTATATGTATATTGGCAAGTTTTGGCTATAGCTTTGCTTGTTTCTTGCGTGTTTTGGGGCATAGGACGATGGCACGTTTTACCTTTTCTTGTATAAATAATTAATTAAATGTTACAACAGTTTTGGCCCCTAGCATCGAAGGGTACCACCAGCCACAAACGAAACTGGGTAGCTTATTATGTGTGTATGTGTATGTGTGTGTGTGTCTGTGAGTGTGTATGAGAGGAAAGTGTTTGTGTTTGTGTTTGTGTTTGTGGGGCCAATCGCAGTTACACGCTCTAAGGAGTCATTGGGCAGTTAACAAACCACTTCGTTTAACTGAATGGCGATTTGAGTAACGTTGCAGAAATGATAACTGAATTGTAATGAATGGGAATCATTCATTTGTCATATTGGCTAAACATAAATACAATCAAATTGCAGCAAATAAAAGCAAATCAATTAATAGTATGCTGTGAAACATAAATATTCATAAATTTCAATTGTTTATCGATACCATAATTAAAAAGAAAATTCGTTTCGCTTAAGCCAGAAGAATAAATAACAGAAAATAAACAAAGAGTATAATAGAAATGAATTTAGTCTTGTTTTGTAAAACTCAAACCATTTTTGTTTTTTTTTTTGTTTTTTTTACAAATCTAAATTGTTTGCATTTAGTTGGCCTCATTAACTATAGTTTCGTGCAGGGAGAACTTGACACTAAAATGCAACATTTATTTGCATGCACGTACATTGAGTAGAAACACTTGCCACACTTGCAACGCTTGCCACACTTGTCCCACTTCCAAACAGTTGCAATTGCTGCAATATACAGCGGACAGAGCTGTCTTCAAGTGGACGTCAGTTGCCAAAAACTAAACGGAAAAATATGAAAACATTCACAAGAAAATCTGTTTCAGTCTAGAAGGTGCGACTAGAAAATACTGTAGACTTAATTTATATTTTATAATAAAAAAATTAAACCTTTCTTTTTTAATTCACATAAAATTAAAACTTTTTTGTCCGTTTTCTTACATAAATTTGCACAACTTAATGTTAGCCACTTTTTCCTTCGTTTTTAGTATTTTTTGAATAGGTTCTGAATATATTTTAGAAAAAAAAAATAAAATAAAAATGTTGAACATGTTCATGCAACATCACGTAGCATAGCTAGCGGCAGCTGCGTAGCTCCATAAGACGCTGATGATTGTGCTGCATGGGCAGGGGGTTAAAATCAAGCAGGGGATCGAGTCATTGGCTAGCTATTTTTGGTACCGATTGCTGTGGGTGTCAAATCAGTGCGAAAAGATACATTTTGAATGGGGGTGGGAGCCGGGTTGACGCCTTTGCCATACTCATAGTCATAGACGTAGCCATCGCCTTCTCCAACGCCATCGCCATCGCCAGAACCAAAATAATCTATGGCAATTGCATATGGCAGGCAATAAACTTGGTCAAGTCCAAAGCGACAACAACAACAGCAACAATAATAATAACAAGCAGCGGGCGTTTGGCCAAAAAAACTCGACTCGACTTATTGGTGCCACAATAGTTGACGCTGCAGGCGAACGTCTACGGGGGGGGCAGGGGATGCACTGCATCCGCAACGTTGACGTGGGCGTCTCCAGTTTTTTTTTTTTTTTTTTTTTTTTTGCTCTGTTACAGTTGCTGCAACGAAAAGTGCTCTTGACATGTTTTTATTAAAATTTCCTTATATTTTCCAATACCCTAACAGTAAGAATTATAGCTTATTCAAGATGTTTGTCGCGCAAGGGACAGATTGCAGCTATAAAGCCAAATTAGTCAATTTCATTGTGTTAAAAAAAAATGGTTAAAGTATCAAAGTAATCGAAAGAGTAAATATAATTCGGCTTAATTGCAATACAAAAAATAAATTTATTTAATTTATTATTTCAAATATCAAAATGTTTGCAAGGGTATAAAATAGTCGATAGAAAGACGCAAAGATATTTATTCCTTCTTGTCCTTTATTGTTTTTATTTCATTTTTAATTTTTCCCTTTTTTGTTTTCTTTTGTTTGCTATTTTTCTTGGCCAGCTTGTTGTTGGCCATATGCTCATGGCTTGGGCCAAAACTGCATCAGGAACAGAAATAAAACTGTCTCGCTTTATGTGTGTGTATATGTATATGTATGTGTCTGTGTGTATGTATATGTGTGTGTGTGTGTATTTGCTTTTGTGGGAAAGTTATGTTGATGTTGTGTGCGTGTACAGTTCATGGAATTGTTATTTGAGGCTTGCATTTATCACCAACAGCTGATGACATACGAAAAACACAAACAAAAGAGAGAGAAAAAAAAAACAAAAAACAAAAACCAGAAACAAAAACAAGAACCGAAAAACAAGTATCCGGATCTGTTGTGCAACTAACGGTTGCAGATTGTGTACATGCCACAACTACATTATTAACACAGTATTTAACTAAAATACATATGTATTTAGATATTTATGTATGCATAATATGTATGTATGTATGTATGTATGTATGTATTTTTCATTGACTTTATTTAATAATATAATTAAATAATAAATAGTAATTTTAAAGACATTCAATTGGAATTTGGCAAACAAGTAAATCAATTTTCAATTAGAATTATTTCACTGTATATATTTAAATCATATACTATATATTATTTATTGATTTATATTATTTAATTGTTTAATATATAAATTGTGAAAAATGGCCAAATTTCTTAAGTTCAAGTTTATGACATAAAAAAGCTTGCACTTAATCGAACTCAACTTGACCCAAATTTTGTTGCAAGAGCCAAAGCAAAACATTAAGAAAATGCGGGAAACGCACTGAAAAAGAAGAAGAAGAAAACAAAGAAAGAAGAAGACGAAAGACAAAGTAAAAAAAAAATAAAACGAAAATCAATTAGACATTACAAATTTCTAGTGGAAGGTTGCATGTTGCAAGTTCTTTGAAGAGGTGGTAAAATGCTTAGCTCCCAGTAGGGCAGAGACACAAAATGTGTTGAAACGTTTCGAACGGAACAAAAGAGAATTAAAAAAGGCAAAGAGCAAAACAAACGACAAAAATATAACGTCAAATGGAAAAGTTCAAAGGTTTCCCCGAGTCAAACACAGGTGAAACGCAGACAATCAGTGCACCTGACCAAAGCACATTGGGCCAGATGGACAATTTTTTGGCATAAATTCAAAAAATTCATAGCAATAAAATGAAATTTTTCTTTTAC